>JAQIXJ010002024.1:0-17440 GCA_034700185.1 Phthiracarus laevigatus | reverse complement strand
TGACTAGATAAAAGTTTTAAAATATTTTAAAACAAATCGAAAATTATTATCTTTTATCTTTTTCAGCTAATTTTATAAAAGTCGAGCTCTAAGATTTGACATGGCAACTTATCTGTAGACTTTTTTGAATTTTTATGCTATTTAAAGGATTTTGATACTTACTCTAAGAAAGTGATTTTACTAAATTCTTGCTCTTACAAAGAGATTAGACCTTTTTCTTATGCTAATCAAGAAATTTTGTACATAACTATTAAATCGTTTTTACAAAGTTCTTAATCTAATAAAGGGATTTTACCTTTTTCTTATACTAATTAATCGATTTTGTTCTTTACTCTAATAAACGCCGATAACTCTGAACCCGTGTAAGCGCTATACAAGTGCGATCGCTTACAAACGTGTTAACCGATCGGCGAAAAGTTTGACACATACAACACTCAAATGATAAAAAATACCTCAGATGAAAATGGAATGAATTGGACGACGACAAATAATTAAAACAAAGAGTTAAAGTTTTAGCGATTGTTTCGCGCTCACAGATTGTATCGCTGTTACCGTTCACTTTACTTGGCTTGTATCGCCAATTAAGCTCTTGTGTCGTGCAGTTAAATTTAAACTTAAATAAAATTAGAAATAAATGAACATCTTTTATCGCATACTAAAAAAATATTTATTAAATTCAAAATACAAGACAAATGTCATCAGGTTGTGTTCTATATGACTGTGAAAAACGCAGATGCTTGTATGTTGTTGTTGATCCTTGGGTATGGGTTTTTCTCGTACAATGTTTCACTGTAATGGATTACGTCCATCAAAAGTTAAAAAACAGAAACTTTGAATGTGTATATTATATTAATTATAGTCAGGTAAGATTTAAAATAAAATTACAATTTGTAAAAAGAATTGAATATTAATCTTTTATCATCTTTAGTTTTTATTTTTTGATTTAGATTCTTTTACTTTATTAACTGGGTTTACGTCTCAACTTTTATTAATATAATACAGATTTGGAAAACTACACGTTTTATGGCATAAACCATATTATCTTTTTTAGGTACACTATTAAAACGTTTACGAAATTTAATAATTTTGTCAAACTTTTAAAACATCCATTGAATTTAGTTAACTAATGATTTTAACTGTTTAAAAGTTTGTAATTTATGAGAACCGTCTATGTTCACTCAATAATTGACTTGAAGTGAACTCAGAGCAAGAGTTTGAGGAGTTTGAAGTATAGCCACGAGAATTCGACTTACTGGATGTTAGCTTAAGAATAAGACATGTGAACTGGATTTTGACGATACAAGCGAATCATCCGATCCATCGTTTAAACTTAGTACCGCGAGTGAACCTGCGTAACCCACAAAATGTTTTATGGGAACCGTATATGTTCAACCAAGAATTGCGTGGAAAGTGAATCTAATATGACAGATGTCTTTACAGTGAATGTTAAGAATCTTGAGTCATGTTTTCTAACTTACAATTACATTTCAACTTAAAATATTAATACACACATCATGTTATATATTTTTAGCTCACTTTTTTATATAAAAGTGGAGCATATGGATTTGACCATGTCTATATGTCTGTCCGTCTGTCTGTCCGTCCGTACGTGCACAGACATTTATTAACAATTGGGGTTTGTGTTTGTATTATAATACTAATTTGGTATATTAAACCTATGCTATCGATATTAAGTTAAAAAGTGAGCTATCTATGAATGTGGCGTTCTTGTTATATATTGTCTAGTTTAAATATAAAAAATCGTATAAAACATAATAATCATAAAATGACTGTCTCGTCATTTTATGATTATGTCTCTAATATTTATGTATATTTTGCATGAACTGTATTACAGTCCTAATCATAAATTTAAAGACTGCATATATAGATGCATAGGTCCGGGTCCATGAGGGTCCTAACGAAAACCCGAACCTTGGAATCACAAACCATTTTGTGACCTGAACCTTAAGTATTTTAAGTACTCGAACCAGGTCTTTAAGGCAAAGACTTGAACCCGGACTCGGGACTAATTTACATTAATTTTAAGTAAACTACGAGTAATGTTATTAGTATTGCATCTTTTTTATGAAATTATAAAGTTCCTGTTTTAAGTATATACTTTTATGATCAATCTGTTGATTTAATAATTAAAACAGAAACAAACTAAAAAATAATTCTGTTAAATTTTGTATGTGTTTGAGCTCATGGAAATAATTTTTTTATGTATTTAATATTAAAACTTATTCAAGAACTTATATTTTATGCATATTATTTTTCCAAACAAGTCCGAAGTCCCAACTCATAAGAACTCGAACTTGAACCTTAAACGAACTCGAGTCCATGCGGTCCAAAAAAGTCCCAATGTGCGCTTTTGTGCATCTATAACGGCATATAATGAAATAAATATAGCTTGTAATTTTTTAATCAAATTGTTAAAATAGCTATTTGTTTATATATTTAGTCGGTAGATAAAGAACGAACTGTTATAATAATAAATGCGCATTTTTCAATATTTGATTACAAAACTTCTTTAGCAGAACAATGCTTTTTAATGTCATTTGATCTTAAGGACATTGTTTATAACGTCATTGTGTATTTTTTTTGATAAATGAACTGAAAATTTTTTCGGATAACTTTAAAAAAGATAAGATCATATTTTATTAGTACCGGTACACAATAGATTAATTAATCAACTACACTGTAATGAACTGTAAGCTATTTTTCCCTTAAGTTTTTAGGCATTAGATCAGAGAAAAATTAATATCAAAAAACCAGTTACAAAGTGGTCACTAAAGAGCGAGATTCCGATTCTAATATAATCATATAAATATTTATTTCTTTTTTTATGATAGTCTTCCTAAAGCGAAAATATTTATCGACAAAATAATTTATAACAAGTTTTTCTCAAATATCAAGTATTTACAGCAAATTTAACATTTTTGAAGATTAATAAGTACAGAATTTTTGTGATTTTGTTTTCGCCTGAAGCACAAGCTCATCAAAGTAACAAAAAAGAGTGCTATCAAACATTATAAGTTTAGATTTAATTTTTTAAGCCTAAGCTTATTGTTTACTTCTATGATTATCAATTTTACTCCTCATGACAAAACACGTGAATATTATTAAAAATGTTTAACTTTATGTTATCTTTAAGATATAATACCATAATATATTTCTATTTAATTTTTTTTGCAATAAAAACAATGCTAAGAAATAGCAAACGAGTAGACAGCGCGAGATAAGTGATTGACGAAATCAATTCTATATAGGATACGAATGATATCATAAATTTCTAATAAAAATAATTGCAACATCGGAATTAAAATATAAATAATCCTTAATAATGAGCGAAAATAGTAGGTATTGAGGGTAAATCAATAAATTTAAGCATTATTTTAAATACGTTTTTTTTACAAAATATTCTTGTTCTTTATAAGGACGTTGACTTAATTTTTTTAATCAATTCCGATTTTCACTCACGCCTTAAAACTATAAAAACGGAAATTTAGCTTTAAAAAATAATTTAAATTAAACTTTATTCAATATACACACAATCTTTTTTTACATATTTTTAAATAAATAAAACTATAAAAGTTAAAGTAATTAAACGTAATCGTCTAAAAATATTATTTATAATCTTATCGTATTAATTTCAGCTCTGCCTTAACAATAAATTATACATAATTGGAATCTAATTTACAAATCAAAAAAAAAACTTAAAAGCAATTTACAGATTTTATACAAGAGAGCACTAATAACATTATGAACTAATTTTCGTTTTATAGTTCCTCTATAGTAAGTGATTTTTATTACTTTCACAGAAATTAAATAAGTTTAAATTTCCTTTTGTATGACTATTAAATGCGTAGGTATTATTTTTTGCATACTCGTATAAATTGAGAAAATTAATATATATATATAAATGAATTAAAAATACAGATTGATTATTATAAGTTATATATAGCTAAGAATTACTGTATTTATTTCCTTATACCAGTAGTTAACATATTAAATATAGTTTTGGCATAGCAGATAATTTTTAAAGTAGCAAACTATATTGAGATAAACTATTTTAAAATGATTTAAAATTATTATTTTATAATTTATACTATTTCTAGATCTTAAATTAATATTAAGATTTCAGTCAAGTACTATAGTTAGTAAATTTTACTCGTCTTCATTTAAGTAAAGTTCTTATTTATTTGCTAACAGTCTAAAACCAACTCCACATAAGAGTGAGAAATTAAGATTTAACTCCTTAGAATAGCATTGATTTAACGTTAGATACATATTCACGGTTATTCAGATTTTGATATTTAATTAATCCTCGTTTTAATTAAAGAATTTTGATTTAGTTTTACCCAAAAATTAGTCAAAAAATAAATCTTTGTTACTAAAATATTTGTATAAATATATTTTTATATTTTATAGCAGATAACCGAAAAAAATTATCGGTTTAAAATGTCAAATTGAAAGCAAAAATGCAATTACTTGTTACAATGGCACGAAAATACCATTTTTTTCGAATTAATAGATAAATAAATAATATAAAATACAATAAAACTATTCAATAACATTATGGTTGTGCCGTAAATTATAGTATTCTTCGTATTTATATAAAGTCCATGTGACCACTGAAAACGTAACGGCATTTGAAGGGAAAGCGCGAAAAAGCGTTGGCGACGCTCCCTTTAAAAATACCCGCAATCCTTCGCTGTTATAAGACTGTCTCATGCACTCCATCATAGATGAGTATTTGGTATCGGCTTGAATCCGCGATTTAACAACATCTACTGGATAAACGACGAGCCACGAAGCGGTGCCCGCGCATCCGCCCGAAAGTAGCATTTGCCACGTGGACGGAGGGTTACCCGAACTCAATAGCTTTATAAAAACTTCGTAACACGTGAAATAAGTAGCGAATGCTGGAGCGTCGCGGCATATTGTGGCCGTTAAGCCGCGATATAAAGCCCTTGTTCCTCCTTCGTTACGGATTGTGTGCAAAAAACAAGTGGTAACTCCAGTGGATGTGACTTGTGCTCGAGTTTTGACTAATTCCATGGGACACGTGACGAGTGTCTGGGAAACGCCGGCCACTGTACCAGCGAATGCGTTCCACATTATGGTTGGTTCGCTAGTATTGCGCATTAAAGAACCATAAATACCAAATACTATAGCGTTAATAACAGCTAATCCCGTTAATGGAGCGCCTATGCCTCTATATAAGTCATTAATCTATAATTTTCCAACCAAAAAAAACTAAAATTAAAAACTATGTTTACTGAAACAATAGTTAAAACACGTGATTACCGGCGTTTGACGTATAAGGGACATCATTGAAACACGTTTGACACTAGTTTGCATTAAAACTTTTATTGTATCCAACGGGTGACCCACTACGACACCCGCTGTGCCTGTAAAAGTAGAATATTCTGTTTAGAGGTATTTCGCTCACCAAAAATGCTAGTTTTTTTAATATTCACCTCCAAAGCAACCAGCAATAAAGTCTATTAAAGATGCCATTATTACTTTGTTAAACTTGTCGTCATAACATTATTTTCTATTTGTTTATGAATAAATAAATATTTATGATAATTCAGTAACAAATGATGTAAAAATGTTTTATTGATATCAGTCGTTTAACCAGTTTTTTAAAGTTTTAAAGAGTTTTCACGAAAAATTCTTAAACTTTTTTACGGGTTAATTCAACCCTTTATAAGATGCAATTTTTTTTTATAAAGCTTGCGGTTAAATGTTAGCTTCGAACACATATTTTTGTTCTATAGATTGAAAGTGTTTTGACATTAGGGTTCGTACGAAAACTAATCATTTTCGTTTGGCAAATATAAATTTAAATTATTATTTAAATTGTGATAATAGATGCTCAAACATTTAGCTTTTTAATAGTTGATATCCTTGACCATAAATCATCATGAGTTCAGTAAGAAATCAGATAAAGGCAATCGAAAAGCAAAATAAATTCACATGTTCGCGGAGTGCACTGTAGTTTACGATTAAAAACCGGATAATTAGGTAACCAATAAAAACTTTTTTCCCATTAAATTAAAGCATGAAATTTGTTGCAATAATAGTTATAACAAGCATGTTTTACTCAGCACTAACGTTATATCTTGCTTTAAATATAAGCTCAGCTTTGCGCTCAATATTAGTGTGAAAAAACAATGCGCTCACTATTACTGCACAAATATATTTTTTAATTAAAATTAACTATTTTATGCATTTATAGTGAATCAATTTATAAGATAAATTGTAATTACGTACTAAGTTGCATCAACAGATATCAACCGATTTAAGGAACTGCCTGTAACTGTGGTAAACAATTTTTTTGGAAAAACAAGATTAGCGAAAATAAGTACATTTATACATTTGGTAACGTGTAAATTTGCTAACGATAAATAAATTAAAAAGTTATATAATTTGGCACAATTTAGTTGATTAAAAAAATCAGTAAAGTAAATGATGAAAAATTGAGATACGATTTTAGATTTAATACTGAACATCTGATATTTTCGGTTCAAGAATTTTTTCATCATTTTTTCTTTAGTTTAGTTCTTTACTTTATTTTTATAGTCCAGGGAAACAAAAATTGGAAAAAATTTTAATCGTAATTAAAATAAATTAGTTGATTGAATTTTTAATTTTCTTAATAAAATAGAATAAAATAATTTACTTTTGCTGTCGATTATCGAAAATAATTTTCCGTTAGAGTAACACACAGAAAATTCCAGTTCGAAATATTTTATCGCACAAACAATCCGCGCCTTTTTATTTGCGCAATCAATAAAATCCGTAAATATGAGGTGAATATGTGAGTTCATAAACAAATGTCTCATTAACATACAAAAGCGTTCACCGAAACAAATAAAAACTCGAATTTAAAAACTAATTAATTATAAATTGATTTATTATCAGACTTTTTTAAAAACACAAATAATAATTAAATAATAAAATCGTTGTTAAAACATAATAAATAAAACTTTAAAAAAGTAAACGATCATGAAATTAGTGGCATTATTTAATAATAATCGATTTTTTATATAAGTTTTATTTAATCTTTTTGTTTATCATTATTGTCGTATATTATTATCAAATTAGCGTAACAAATGCTACAATTCTCACCATAGATTCCGAACACATAGTACCGGTGATTCTGCTTTAGCATAATTTCTTAAAAAAGTTTAATGTCTTTCAATAATAAAATATAATAATTACTGAATAAAGAATTTAATGGAAAAATTTTCTGGTTTGAGACTACAGCTACAACCTTCCAAAACTTTCTCGTAAATATTTGTAGATAACAATACAAATAAACACAATGCATACGTATGGACTATGAAATAAATAACTTTGTAATAATTACTCGATCAATTCGATACTATGATTCATCATCAGAACTCAGGGTTAAACACTCTTGGGGTTCCGTTTTCACTTTTGTAGAATTTTCTGGACTCAAACGCGCGTATTGATCACCCATTAATTTCGAATATATAAATTGTTCGCCATCGCTATCACTATCCAATACAATGATATCATCATCATTGTCATCGGTATTTTTTTCATTTATGCTAATATGAGCCATATTTTCTACATTTTGCTCATAAGCATCGTATGCAATGTCGATTGGCTCAGCTTTAATATCAGGCATTCGTTTTAAACAAATAGTCACATCCCTTCTAAGTCTGTGTCTCCATTTCATATCATTCTCATATTTTACAGTCAATTTAGAAATAAGCTGTCGAAATAAAGCGTCCAATATTTCACTCGACTCAACATTAGTTTTGCTAAAATAATCCTCAATTGTGGCAATTTGTTGAGGATTCAGATCATAAAAAGGTTTGTGACCGCGAAAAGAGTAATAAAAAATTTCATTCGATTCTCTGTGATCATTAGCTAAATGATGCATCAATATATAACCATCACTTGGAAAATCTTCGGCACAAAAAGAGCATTGCATCGAATTCCAAGCGAAATGTTTAATTAGATGAGCCCTAACTTCCCACAAACTCTTAAAATACTTTGCCTGCGCATTATTCAAAACCGCCGCTTTTTCACACACTGGACAATCAATGTTAATGCTATTTAGACTCTTTTTTCGATTGTGAACGAGTTGCGAATCAGTCATTTGATTATCTAAAAATTGTAGAATCCAATTTCGAATTGATTCGGGCATATGTTCGCGCTGTGATATATCACTAACTGTTGGGTGTTTAAGGGCGTAATGAGCGACCATATCGTCGTAAGTCGTAACTAAAGCATCGCATAATCCGCAATAATAACCCAGATTGAGATGCGCTTTGTAATGTTCGATCGCTTCTTTTTTATTATTAAGAACTTTTAATTCGATATCAGTGCAAAAAATGCAAAAATATTGCGACACCGGTTCAGTTTTCACCACAATGTTAGAAAATTCATCGTTAGTTTCGAGTTTAACCTTTACATCCTTTTCCACTTTAAGAACATTTTTTATATCTCTTACGGGTTTAAGATCCCCTGGTTTCACATCCGTTTGGTTCTTAGCATATGAATTCGGTTCAGTTTTCAAAGCATAATCATTTTTATTTGTTTCCATTTTTGCATTACTACTTGAAGCTTCATTTTGATTATTCGAAGTAATTTGACCGCCGCTGGGATTTCTGGGTCGTTTAGCGGTTGATTTTTTCGCCACTTGACTTGGCTTTAATTTAATTTTTCGCTTAGGTTTTTCTGGTATCGGAACAGGTGTATCGTCAATATTATCGCTATTCGCGTCATTCTCCAAATTTTTTCTCTGAGTGACATCATTTTTAAGTGGTCCCAAAAACGTGCTTTCTTTAATCTGCTGCATTAAAGAGCCTTTTGTAGGTTTCTTTCTAGCGGTAGCTGAAGAACTTCTAAAAGCTGGCCTAACAAACGTAGCACTGGGTTCAGTTACCGGTCTATTAATAGCCGTTGAAGGCGTCAATGCAATTGCGTTTTGCTGACCACTGGGAACAATAAACTTTTCGATATTTTCTTCGCTATTAGGATGCCTTAATTTGATGTGCTCTCGAATTTCAACTTTTTCGTTAACATAATCCTTACAGTGTCCGCAACGAAACGATGACCTGGTGTTGTGCTTCACTTGCAAGTGTTGGGCAATTTTATTTTCCCTTAAGTCATCCATTTTACAAATGAGACATCGAAACACATTTCGTTCTTTAACCGATACCGCCCCTAACTTTGTAATAGCTGTTGGTTCGAAAAAACTTCGATTTTCAAATCTTGCTTTAACGCCTCTTTTTGGTATCTTTTCGAGTTCTTTTTGCAAATTTTCTTCCTCTTCTTGTTTAGCTATTTTCTGCAGTAATTTTTGACGTTCGAGGGCTCCACGTATTACTTTTTTCGCCTTTTTAGGATCCATTTTTTGAACTTTGTTAATTTTTGCCGATTTGTTTGGACTATTTTTTGCGTTCTCATTTTTATTTGTAATAACCTTAGTAAATGTAGTCGTTTTTCTAGCTGTTGATGGATTCGGCACGTGTTTTCTATTTAAATCACTAAATTCTTTTGCATTTAAAACGATGTGCGGCGGAGGCGGCCGATCATCGATTGGATTTGATTCCAAAACACCATCATTTTTATCACTATTCGCTTTTCGTTTCGCGGAATTCGTTGCTCGTCTAATCGTTGGATCAAACGAAACATTTCTCTTCGCATTATTTTGCTCATAATAACGCTTAGCATGCAATGCCGACCGCTTTGGGTTAAAATTGTTGGGCAGTTTAAAATTGCTCTCAAGACCGGGAATACTTGTTTTTTCGCTTTTAATGTCCACTGTTTCGTCATTGCCAGCATATTCTGCCTCAACGTCATCAAACAATTTCGATGTATGCCTCGTTCCCGTGTAATCTAATTCGAAAATCGAATTTTTGTTGAGATTATGCCAAACACTGATCTCTCTGTCGCAGTGTTGTTTCACGAAATGGATGTACACAGCAATCGGTACATTACCGCGAAATCCGCAAAATAAACAGTAATAACCAATAGTATATTTTTTCGGGTTTAACTTTTCGCTCAACAAATCAAAATATAGGGAATAATGAGCGGGCGGACCGTATAAGATATTCTTGCATTTAATTATCTTACATATGGTTGATTTAACGTACAGATTTGATTCATCGATTAACGTCACATCAGTTTGACTGTTGGCGACAACGTATTTCCGATGACTTAACAATTGATGGAATTTGACATGAATTGTGGTGTACGCGCGATACGCGCATAGATTGCACTGAAAACAGTTTAATCCATGAACGGATAGCACGTGGTTGAGCATCGAATCCAATTCGCTGCAGTAATACATACCACCGGACCCACGTTTTTCTTGGTAGCAGTAGAAACAGTACATCTTCGAGTGCGTGCGTAAATGTGCACGAAATTTCGTGTAATTATTGGACGTGTATAAACATTTTTGGCCATAATTAGCGCATTTGAAGAATTTGCTTAATTTACGTTCGTATTCGTTCAGATATTTCACGGTTTTGTAATCGATTATCGGTATGTTGTCTAGACTTTCAACTAATTCCATAATTGCGTAAAATGTATTGGTTAACAATTGGTTGAACTGTTTGCCCACATTTTCGTATTACTGTTGTTATATGATAATACCAAAATGTAAACATTATTTTTGAAGTTGGCTGTACAATAAATGTGATGCAAACAGTCGTCACTTTTTATAACGTCTTACACGCGTCTATAGGTGTGTACGGTTACTGTTAACGAATAAAATAGGTCACGAAAAGTTCATTACCTAAATTTATTGACCAGTTCATCACCTATTGACCCACTAACCTACTACCCTATTGACCTACTTTCGGACCATATAAAACAGGGTGTGACCTACTTTGGTGACCTAATTTTTTTGGAATGGGATGGATTTTCATTATTTAAAATTTTCAAATGTGCCACAAAATACATTTTCGTGAAATAATTAAGGTTACATTGTATCCAAACATTTGGCATTATCAACGTGCCATAAAAATTGTTGGGTCAGCATAACAACGGATGGACACTAACTTTCCACTACAACCTATTTTAGAGCTTAAGTTATAGTGAACATTATGTTTTATAATAAAATAAAACATGAGGTCGTAAAATCAATTGTGTTTTTTATAACGGGGTTATGTTGTACTCTTAGTTTTTATGTTTGATATTCATTGCTTGACGGACTTTACGAGTTAGGATACGAAGATTTTGATCAATGCTGTAAATTTATATAGGAATCAAATTACTTTAAGAATAAATTAGAAAAAAATAAACACATGGTAAAACTTATGATGAAATTTAAATGATTAATCCATAGTTTCTCACATATGAAACGCATAGCAACGCAAAACAATAATAACGAAACATCCGTGAAATTTATTTTAATAAATAATATATGATTTGTTTGCATAATAATACGCAATCAAATATTTATTCGTTATTTGCCATAAATTGTTAACAGAAATATTTAAATTAAATTGATTTGTTTATGTTTAAGTAAGCATTTCATCGATAGTCGCAGTTATTTTCGTATCAAAGCGAGTGTTAACTGCATTGAAGTTTAACTGTAATACTTTTAACATTTAAACTGAGATCTACTGTTTTGAATGAAAACATAACCTTTGTTTGGTTACATTTAAATATGACATCTCATTTGGTTTGAAGTGGCGATAGTTTTCAGGTAATAATGGGTAATAGTTTGCTAGGGATGGCTCCGACAGCCATTCACCCCATCGAACACTATCTGTCAGACGTTGGAGAGTTCCAGTACGGACAGTCTTTGGGTTCAACGCGATTCTTGAAAGCGGCGCGTTGTAAGCATTACGAGGGAGAGTGTGTGGTGAAAGTGTTAGCTGTTGAGGACCCGTCGCTGCCGTTGAGCGCCCATAAGGCACGCATAGAGCGTATGTCGAACGACACCATACGCAATGTATCGATAGCCGCGTACCATAGAGTTGCCATTCACGCTAACTTCGCTCTAATGGCGCGCCAATACGTGAGATATTCGCTGTACGATCGTCTGTCCACACGTCCTTTTCTCACTCATTTCGAAAAGTGTTGGATCGCATACCAGTTAATCAAATGCGTTGAATGGTGTCATTCGAAAGGCATACAACACGGAGACCTGAAGTTGGAAAATATACTGATTACGTCCAATCTATGGCTGGTTCTCGCAGACTTCGCCACTTATAAGCCTGTATTTCTGCCACACGTAAGTCTACTACTTTTTAATAAAGTTTTTAATGATTGAAAACGGAATACTTTTCAGGACAATCCGTCAGATTTTTCCTATTTCTTCGACACATCTCGTCGTCGATGTTGTAATATAGCGCCCGAAAGGTTTGTGAGCGAAAATTTCTCAAATCAAAACGACGCGTTGCTCTCGCAAACTGTACTCAATCAGTCAACTGAACCGCAATTAACTCAACAAATGGATATGTTCAGTGTTGGATGCGTTTTAGCTGAACTGTTCTCCGAAGACGCGCCGAACGGCAATATGTTTGATTTGGCATATTTACTCGCATATAGAAGCGGCCAATACTTTCCCGAAAAAGCAATCAATTCTATATCGAATGATGACATCAGAGATATTGTCAAGAATTTGATAGATTTAGAACCCGCTAATCGCAAACTTAGTTCGCAGATTCTTTCGGAATTATCTCCTAAAACATTTCCGCGTTATTTCGACTCTCTTTATGACTATATCCGACAATTGGTGCGTTTGCCGCCTGACGCTAAAATAATACGTATCGCCCAAGATATCGATGCACTTATACCTCCAATCTTAGAGCAAGACCCGCAAGGCTTACTTTTATTACTAGTTTTAGTTACGTCTACTATGCGTGCCTTAAAACATATTCACTGCAAAATATTGGCGCAAAGGCTTGCGTGTAAAATCGCGAATACCTCGTCAGTGATGTCGTTCTATATAACGGACAGACTATTACCTTATTTGTTGCAAGCGTTAACCGATAGCGATCCCAGAGTTCGTGCCGAAGCTATTAATTCAATTACATTTTCGTTGGAACAAGTGATTGATTTGTCGCAAAGTGATAATAATGTATTTTCTGATTACATACTTCCAAATTTGGTTAGTATTCTTCATTTTCGATTAAATACAATTTAATCCAAGAAAACAATTAAAAAGTAATATTTTTTCTAGACATCAGTCATTTCTGATCGTTCAATATTTGTTCGGCTCAGTTTGGCATCAAATGTTTCGCGATTAGCAAAAATTGCGCACAACTTTTTAAGTCAATCCTGTGATCAAAACTATGAGGACGAACTCGTGCTTCTTCACGATTCATTCCAGACAATTGTGTCGCAATTGCTTACAGATTCTAGTAATGACGTGCGACGTACTCTATTATTAACGCCTAATAGTTGTGCCAATCTTTGCGTGTTTTTTGGAAGACAGAGGACTAACGACGTTATATTGAGTCATATCATAACGTTTCTTAATGATAAGGTTAGATGAGTTTCATTTCATTTAAATATTTAATAATTATTTAAAATGATACTATAATAGGCGGACTTTCAACTTCGTGCTTCATTTTTCGATAACATTATAGTTATTGCGTCTTATCTCGGTTCTCAATGTTCGACAATTTTGCAGCCACTTATTCAACAAGGATTATCGGATCCCGAAGAAACAATCATATACAAGGCTATTGCTTCACTTTCTTCACTTATAGAACAAGGTTTTTTAAAATTTTACCGTAATTAAGACTTTTCTTAACATCTTATTTCTTTTAGGATTACTTAATAAAAGTATAATTTACGAGTTAATAAAAGAAGCCATACCACTATTGGCTCATCCAAATCGATGGATTAATAATACTTTAATAATGCTTATATTGACTCTCGCATCACGTCTTTCATTAGCGGATATTAACTGCAAAATCAAGCCATTAGTCGATCCACATTTATCACGTTCAATACATATATTGAAAAACGGTCCACTACTGATCGATTCGCTTCACCCGCTTATACCTCGATCTATATATGATTTAGTAGTAACATCTAAATTAAATATTGAGCAGCTTTTTGAATATCTAACGCATCGGAAAATTTTACGCTCGACACCGCGCTATCATCAGTCAGCAAACGTAACCGAAGATGCGCTTTATTCGCGACTCACTCACGAAGGAATCAATGAACAAATCGAGGATCAGTTGAACAAGCTTTCTGATTTAATCAAAAAAATTAATCGAAATAAAAAGACTTTACATTCAAAGAAATTATCGGGCAATATAGCGGTCCCAAAACGTCTTTCTAATCGTAGATCTTTTAGTGTATTATTACGCGACCCATTTCAAGAGAAACCCACTCAGAAGAAGCAGACGTCGACTATGAACGAAGAATGGCTGCATATGTTTGGTTCGAACGCCAAACTAATATCTTCAACGGACGAAGATGTGATAAATGTAATACCAATCGCTCACGAGGCCAGAGAGTATGATCAGTCGCATATTCAATGTCCTCCGTGTCAGAGAGAGATTAATAATTTGGTTTTGCACAAAAAAATTGAATATACTCCGATAGCCGTAAAACGATTATCGAGTTCGACAAGTTTTAGGCCAAAAGGTGTGTTAGTCGCACATCTTCACGAACACGAGTCTGCAGTAAAAAGAGTAATAAGAATTGGCGATAGTAGTCTATTCGCCACGTGCTCGTCGGATGGAACCGTAAAAATTTGGGACGTGTCGCGAATGGAAGGCAAAAGTGTAGCGAATCGTTCGCAGCAAACATATACAGCTCAATCAACACTTGATCCTCAATCGATCGGAGGAATGGCTTATTGCAAAGATTATATCGTCGCGTTTTCGAGTAATAATCAAATCCATGTTCTCGAAGTGAATTCAAGCACATCTCGAATGAGATTAGTTTTTGGATTTGCGATTAATCCTACGATTGCTGGTTCGTCTATAACTGACATTTGTTCGCTCAATGACAATCAATTTGCTGTTTCCATCTCCGATTCTACTATACTTGGCTATGATTTAAGACTTATTCATAGCGATATTAACGTCGAAGTGAAACCCATATGGAAATTTAAAGTACAGCCACACGAGAAGTTATTGACTTGTATCGATGGAAATGACATCGTATTATTCGCGGGAACATCTCGTGGTTTGTTAATTACTTTCGATTTGAGGTTTCAATTAAGATCACAAACTTCGGTTTATCCTTCGGGAAACAGGATCAGAAGGATTAAGTGCGCTGAAGAAGGTCTCTACACTGCAGGTCAATATACGATCGAATTTTAATTTAAATAAAATTTTAATTTTGCTACAAGAAAGTATATCTACGTTTAGCTCAGGGTAACTGTGAATTGACTCTTTGGGATTGCGAAACAGGATCAAGAATTAGGACGTTATGGGCGAGCAATGCCCCACTTCTTTCATTAACTCAGGCAAGCCATTATTAAGTTCTTTGTTGAATAAAATTAATAATTATATATTTTTAATTAAATAAATATTAGTCATCTTCGCACTCAATTTTGGGAATGATATTAATAAATAGTGAGAAAGACTCGTCAATAATAACGTGCAGCACAGATATGAAGCTTCGGTTTTGGGACTTAACCACACCTGATAGATCTTATCTTATTAGTGATAATGGAAAAAATGGCAATAATAACGTGAAATATACGGCAAAATTTATTGAAGGTACACAAGTGATACAGGAATGTCAACAAGAAAATCAACAGCTAATGGCGCAACAAACGCAACATTCTTCGTGGGATCAGCAAACTGTGTCATCATCTCATCGCGATTGTATTTCTGATATAACCAGAGTTAATCATTTGCTAATCTCAGCGAGTAAAGATGGTGTGGTGAAAGTGTGGAAGTAATTCTACGATGTCTATAGTCCTCCCATACATATGTACTTGACATCAACAAACTCTTCTGTTCCGAAATGTGATCCTTCTCTGCCTAATCCCGATTCTTTGACGCCACCAAATGGCGCCTCAGCTGTCGACATAATTCCTTCATTGATTGCAACCATTCCTACTTGTAATCGTTTTGCCACACGCCATATCTGCGAGATCTCGTTTGAATAGAAATATCCAGCCAAACCAGAACGGCTCGAATTGGCTAATGACAACACCTCTTCTTCTGTATTGAATCTTAACAGATAATTTCACAAATGTATAAATGATTAGATTATATAAAAGTAAATAGATTTATATAATAAAATATGTAAAATTTTATTAAAAAAGTGGAAAATATATATTGTCTACAAAACTAATCTATTTTATAATTTATAATAATTCTGTAAAACCAAAGCGTTTGACACTAAATAATTATAGTTACAAAACAAAATATGCGTACTATTTATTTTATATATAAAATACTCACTTATAAATTGCAGCTAAAGGTCCAAACGTTTCCTCTCGTGATAATTGCATGTTATGGTTGATATTCGTGATTACAGTTGGTTCATAAAAGTTGCCTCCCATATGGTTACCTCCCAACACAAGTTTGCCTCCTTTTTCGATGGCGTCCGAAATATGTGATTTTACTTTGTCCACAGCTCTTGAATTGACTAACGGACCGATCGTAGTGTTACTGTTGTATGGATCGCCAACGATCAGTTCTTTTCCAATTAGTTCTGTTAAAGATGTTACAAAACTTTCGTAAATACCCGATTGAACATATATCCGGTTTGCGCAAACACAGGTCTGCACGAAATTGTGGTCAATTAAATGCCTTATATTATTTAAGCGCTTACTTGTCCGGCGTTTCGAAATTTAGAAGCAATACATCCTTGCGCTGCTTTGTTAACGTCCGCCGAATCGAACACAATAAAAGGCGCATTACCTCCAAGTTCGAGACAAACTCTTTTTACCGAAGATGACGACTGTTGAAGCAGAATTTTGCCGACACCTGTCGATCCTGTAAATGATATAACTCTGATATCCGGCGATTCGCATAAAGCTTTCCCGACATTAGAGGTATGAATACGAGACGTGGGAATTACATTAATAACACCTTTAGGGAAACCAACTTCTTCGGCTAACTTTGCGATGGCAAGAGCAGAATAAGGGGTGTCTTCCGATGGTTTGATCACAACAGTACATCCAGCAGCCAAAGCTGCGCCCAATTTACGTGTTATCATAGCGTTCGGAAAATTCCACTAAAAATTAAATATTAGATTTAGCACAATAAAAACAGGAATTTAATACAAACGGGTGTAATAATAGCGACGACACCACACGGCTCTTTGGTATACATAATCCGCTTATCCTTCCACGGACTTTGCATAATCATGCCATTGACGCGTCGCGCCTCTTCGGCAAACCATTCGTAAAAACTTGCGCCATAAACAATCTCAGACAACGACTCTTTCATCGGTTTTCCCATCTCTAATGTGATCAAATGAGCCAATTCTTGTTGTCGACGCATTTGCG
>JAQIXJ010002023.1:0-17444 GCA_034700185.1 Phthiracarus laevigatus | reverse complement strand
ATAAACTAATTGTTATTTAATAAACCATAATTTTTAAAAAGCCAAATGTTATAATGAAATATTTAACTAAATTACAAAAAAATAATATTAAAATTCCATCTGCTTTATTGATTATATATACTAATGCAAAATAATTTAAAAGGTCATAAAGGGTTTCCAATAAAAAACGAATTTGAATTGAATTAACCCTAACCACTACAATCATTTAAAGTAGCCATAAGGCTGGTTAAGTTACGTCTTCCATATGAATCAATGGCAAACCTTACTTCGGCAGTGCCAGTGCAATATCTCCACAGACTCCGAACAGAAACATCTTTTTCACCCATTTTGAGAATTACATCACCCAAAATTTTATCTTCCTGTCGATTGCTATTACGATTACCAGCAGCAGTAGCATTAGCAACAGTAGCATTACATAGATCTATACTATCCCTCATACGAATTGCCACAAATGCATCTAAATCTCGCATAGCACCTGCTGCTACAACACCAGCTCCAGTTGCTCCAAATACTGATAATCCACCATTTTCTCGGCTTCTATTTCGTGCTTTTTATTTAATTTTAAAAAATGTTTTAATTGTTAAATTTGATAAAAATCTTTATTTTTAAGTAAAACCTTCGTGACGAATCCATGCTACTCTTACTGCGAGCGTTGAAAACGAGCCGTCATCCCAAGACACGTTTAATCTGTTGTTATTATTTATAAGAGCATTATCAGCGCATAGTGCGTTAAAGTGAGCTATGCATAGTGTGATATTGGATTTGATAGTTCCAATAGGGGCGCGATAATATCCTTTGAATGTGTTAATACTGTTGTTTCTTTGAGCATTTGCTGCATATATCAAAAATAAATATGTTTATATTTTTAGCTCACTTTTTTTAGAAAAGGAGAGCTTATGCATTTGACCATGTCCGTCTGTCCGTCTGTCCATCTGTCCGTCTGTCCGTCTGTCCGTCTGTCCGTCTGTCCGTCTGTACGTCTGTACGTTCGCAGTCTTATATTAATTAAATAGATTTCCCGATATCTTTAAATTAATTAAGGAATTTTTACTTTTTTCACTTGATTTAACTATTAAGTTTTTTACAAAAGTAAACCTTAACTTATGAAAAAGTGAGCTCTCTATGAATGTGCCGTTCTTGTTTTGATATAGATTTGCCATTTTTCATTTTTTCGTTATGAGGAAGCCTACTCCAGCCGCTCTGGAACACCCAGCGGACAGAGACGCAAAAAAGTATTTATTATAATTAAGGACAGGATATTTCGGTTAGAAAAAATGCATTTTTCGGTCGGTTTTCGGTTGAGATTTAATAGGCATTTTTTAAAATTTTTAATTATTCTAAGTACATTTAACGTTTCCATGTTTGCATTTAACGTTCCCAATTTAGTCAATTTTAATTTTTGTGAATAATGAATATACGATTTATTTTACGAGTCAGCAGAATATTTTACCTCAATGTATCGACAAATTTGCAAAATAAACTGTTGCGCAGTAATGAAATTTTTGATGTGAATTTTCCAATATCAGGATTATTTAAATAATTACTCATTTTTTTGTTCAAAACAAAAGATTTGCCAATTAAACTATCTTTTAAATAACTATTTTTAATTATCTTGATTTTCTTGTACCTATATTTTGAGGTTCTAATGAATAAACACAAATGATTCACAATTTTCGGTTGAAAACTCTTATTTTAATATTTTCGTTCAGAAACACAAAAATCGATTATTTCGGTTAAATAAATTATGCCCTAAAAGATTCGTTTTAACTTATAATTAGTTTTTGTCACTTTAACCGAGCTTTTAAATAACAAAACCTTTGATCGGTTAAAACCGAAATATCCTGTCCTTAATTATAATATATATTATTGCGCTATTTTTGTATGTTATAAATAAAGCACTTAAAATTAAATATAATAATTTTTTTATCGGTTATTGCGAGTGCTCAGAGAATTATTTTATAAGTATTAATACTAAAAACAAATTGTTTTGCACACTTTATAAATCAATATAAATAAATATTTTTTAATTATTTTAATGTTTTAGGGAAATTGTAATTCAAAATCGAATAGTTTTTGAGAAACCACTATTATTCAGCTTTTCTCAAAAAATTTTCGAAAAAGTTTTGTGAACTATATTAGTACTATTGAAATTTTTATTCTCATATATCCTGAAAAACAAGTATTTTCAAAGTTTTTTTTGCTTAAAAATCTGTATTATATCCAATATTTTTGTATTTAAAATAAAATATTTTATTAATTTAAGTTATCAAAAAAAATTATTAAAATTTAGTAAAATTAACTTCCTATAAATCATTAGTTTAGTTGTCTTAAGTAAATATATATTCAATATTTTGGCTATTAAATCAATATTATAATCAATATTTTAACCTAAAATAAAAATATTATTTTCCGGGCTTTAGTTATTAATTCTGTTATTTTGACTCTCTATTTATTAATAAAAATAAATAATCGTATTTAGAAAATAACAAAATGTAATTGAATAAAGTTAAATATTAATCTTAAATTTGACTTATTGTATTAAAAATCGCGATATTTATTATGTTTGTTATGTAATTTTATTGTAATTTATGCTCTATTGCTCTTGTGTAACTGTTAGAAACTTTTTTTGAAAAATCATAAATATATTAAATACTTGATTATTAGGCTAGGTTTCCATAAGCTTAGGTTAGAACTTAATCCTAAACCACTTGACTGCTTGTTCAACGATTTATACATACAATTTATAAATCGTCATTGAATATCTCCAATATATGTACGATTATAGCATTTCAAACTAGTTTAAAATAATACAAAAAATTAAATTGGAACATACTAAAGTTGGAAAATTTCATATTAAGATTTTTAAGTTTTTTAATGTCTTCTTTTTTAATCAAGATGTCTTACAAAATGAAGAACACAAATGAATTTGTAGCGTTTACTAGAGAAAGAAAATAAGGTTTAATTAGTTTTTGATATTTTTTTTTACTTTCACTAATTTTTAAGTCTAATAAAACTATCCATTTATTTACCCCATATAAAAGTCTCAAATTTTTATTATTTGTGTTTTAAAACTCAACTTAGCAATAAAAATAGTGCTAAGAATTTCAACATTACTTAAAATCGTGAATTTGCTCAACTATTTTCGATATATTCAATATACAGTGATGGACACGCTCGCCGCTCACGCTCGCGCTCGGCAAAAATATGACGCTCAACGCTCGACCTCACGTTCGGTAAAAACTGTACACTTGACGCTCGATTTCATGGCACGCACGAGCGCTGAGCGTCATCCGAGCGTCAATATATATGGTAATTTTATAAAAAAAAAATGTAATTTTCACGAATACCTTAAAAAGAAAAATTTTCAGAAATATAAAAATATTATTATAAACTTTTGAATATATTTATTCGTACAATTTTGAGCTATAATTAATTATCTATGTTGTAGTAGTGATGCACAAACGGCAAAAGTTAAGAATTTTGTTTAACTCTTAACCTTAACTCCTGATATTTTTTAGATCTCTTTCGTGAAAAGAGAGCGAGCTTATGGATTTCACCATGTCTGTCTGTCTGTCTGTCTGTCTGTGTGTGTGTCCGTCCAGGTGTTCTCAGTTTTAAGATAATACAGGCAATAGACCGAGTTCTTTTTATAATTAAAAGGAATTTGAATTTTGCCATCTTAGATCAGAAACTAACATATTTGTTATTTATGCTTTCAAAGCTTATTCACTTAAAATTATTAATTCTGGACAAATTTTATCTTAATAATATAGAATTGCCTAATTTTTATTAGAAAATAATTTTAAGGAGAGGATATATTAGTTTTGTAGAACAATTCCAACGACTAATATTAGACTAAAATGTAAAAATAAATGATTTTGTTTACATCTTTCACTTATGTATGCAATACTTGTAACAATAAGATTATACGAAGTATATTACTTTGAATAATAATTTATAATCAAAATTCAATAAAAGATATCTGATTTCGAGTTAACTGGTTAACTCGTAATTTGTCCTTAACCCGTTGAGTTAAAAACATCTTAACTTTAGCTTTAACTTACATCAAAGTCTTTAACATTAACTCTTAAAATTAACCGGTTAAACCTGGTAAGTCAAAAGTTAACTTGTTAAAACGTGCATCTCTATGTTGAAGCATAAATTTTTAATTAAGCTAATAGGAAAAAATCTTTAAAATTATTTTTAATATACGCTCGCGCTCGACCCCTAACGCTCATCGCTCACGCTAGCGCCCGGTAAAAGTCTAACGCTCACCGCACACGCCATCCGCTAGAGCGTTGTCCATCACTGTCAATATATGCAATCAATTAGAAAAACTCAAGTTGTAAGCGTTGTTAAGCATTTAATGGGATCATATTTATAACTTACTAATAATTATAGGTGTAATATACAATTTTTTAATTAGTTGACATTATTTGCATTTAATATTTGCTTAAAAATAATAAAATGGGTTGAACCACATATGGTTCGGGTAGAGTTTGGAAAATTCTGACGATTGATTAGTCAGCTTTGTAACTATTATGTAAATAGAGTGACCACCAGTTAGGCTAACGAGTAAACCTTGAGAAAAATTAAAATATTATTATTTCCGCCTGGAGTTGACCGGGAAATAATGTATGAAATAGGGGATTAATATCAAACTTATTAATTTTAATGAGAGCTGGGATGTTCGAAGTGAAAATCCGGGATGCTTTTGGAAACAGGAAAATCTGGTCATCCTTTATATAACTCTTAAAAAAGTATTCGGAAAACTTTATTCAAACTATTAATGTATATTTTAGTAAGAGTGCATAATATTTGCACTTATTTATTATATTTAATTGATTATACTACTGTTATACCGGTATCTTTTATACAGTAATACTTATAATAGTTCATTAGTTCATCGTAAAGCGTTCAACCGAATAGACTTAAACAAAACTGTAATTTCTCTAACGATTTATTTAAATTATTGATTTTTAATTAATAATCAGCTAATTTAATCTGTATTGTAATTCATTTGGTTACCATTTCTAATTATAGAACCACTACCGTACAATAAAATGGGTGATCTATTAGAGTTTTTAATTAATAGTTCTAAGGACTTTAAAATAGATGAATTTTTAGCGAAAAAAGTTGTGATCGATGGTCTCAATCTAATGAACACTATTTACAAAAATGTATTTTACGGAAGTAATGACTACTTATATGGAGGAGACTATAAAACATTTGCATTCAATGTACAACAATTTTTTGAAGCGTTGATCAGCTGCAAAATCAAACCATTCGTCATCATCGGCTCAAATTTGGACGATTATTTTGAAGAGATGCAGATTACAAAGTATGAGAAAACGATTGCTATTTTGACGAATATAAATAATGGCACAAAAGATGAAAATTTAAACGAAAGGAACAATCAATTCTTATTTAAGCCACTGTTAATGAAAGAAACGTTTGTATCGGTTATCGAATCTTTGGGCATAAAATGTTTTGTTAATCCATTCAACGCCAACACACAAATGGTAAAACTGGCGAATTCGATGAAATGTCCGCTAATTTCCGATTGTAGTAATTTTTTTGCATTTGATATCACTTTTGGTGTGATTTCGTTTTCCTCAATAAAATGGCAAGAAATAGATGATATTTTTAACGAATGTATTCAAGTCAGACTTTATAAAATCGATAGATTTGTTGAAAATTTTAAAGAGGAATTGAGGAAAGAGATTTTACCGTTATTCGCATCCTTTCTTAGAAATGTTAAAGAGAATTATAATGAATATGAAGAATTATTTTTGAATATTAGCTGCATTGAAATGAATGAGAATTGGAAAGCAAATGATGACAATAAAACGGATGTTAAGTTTAAATTTATTATGAAAGCTTTAAAATGGTTTAGTACGAAATTAAACATCGGATATGCCAATAGTCTGATTATTGGTCATTTAACAAAATATGATTTAACTCCGGAAAGCTATAAAAAAACTCTCAAAACTTATGAAATCGATGGTAACCAATCTTATTTGTTGTACGCAATTAAAAAGAATAATAAAGAGATAAGTGATGCTGCGATCGATTCGATCATTAGGAATGCGGAAACATTTGGCATTGCGATTTCAGAATTGCCAAAATGGTTTTTAATGAAATTTTTTTTCACTGCAAAATTTAGTCCTCTTTTGATGCGAATTTGTGATGGAAAGCAACTTATTCTCAAGCCTGCTATAGGTGACAGTTACAGTTCATCCGTTTATAAATGCTCCCAACAAATATTAGAAATGATTTGCAACATTATCCATGGCAAGGATAAAAAAAAAGTTAATATCAAATATATTATAGGAGGAAATCTACATGCGTTTATTGATTCAAAAAATATGACAAATTTCAACGATTATGATTTTATGCCAAAATTTAATGATTTGGATCCAAAAGTTTGCGATAAACATACATTTTTAATGCTATTAATGAAAATATTGGGATTTGATGAACATTTTTTCAACAATTTAACCGACACTTTCCCCGATTTTTGGGTTTTCGTTATTATTTTAATCAAACTTTGGAAAAATCGAACTTGCAATAAGTTGATCTCAAACAAATGTTTCATAAATTCACTCTTGGTTTGCATTTTCATGGAAAAATATAAGTTAGACTCGCTTATAAATGTGATTACTCCGTTACCAAATAGTTCGCGTGTCATTCCATCATATAATGTAAAGGTTACATTCTCTTTTAACGAACTTCAAATTTTCCTTTATTTTATAAAACTACTAAATTCGTTATTGAATTCGCCATTAAACGACGGCTTACTTAATTGCTACTTAAATGGTAAAATGATTCATGATTTTTATAATTTGTTTAATGGTAATTGTGATTTACTACCGGAATCGTTCATTGGATCAGAGCATAAACCTCTTTTTAATCGTGTTTCGCAGTCTATTGACAATTAAATGCATTAGCATTAAAAAATATGCCAAATATTAACTTCATTATCGAAAAATTCGTATGTTTATCCATCATATAATTTAAAGGTTATTCACAGTTTCAATGAACTTCAAAGTTGTATTTATTTTATAAAACTACTAAATTCGTTAATGAATTCTCCATTTAACGATGGCTTACTTAATTGCCACTTAAATGGTAGAATAATTCATGATTTTTATAATCTGTTTAATGGTAATTGTGATTTGACACCGGAATCGTTCATTGAATCAGAAATGATTAAATCTATCTTTAAGCGCGTTTTGCAATCTATTGATTATTAAATGTATTGGCATTTAAAAAGATGCAAACATTTATTCACATTTTAACTTTTTATAACTTCTTATTTGAAATTTAAACAATTTTTACAAAACTTTGTTTTATTGGCTTATTATAACATTATTCAATTGACTTCATTTTAATAAAAATTTAAGAAAAACTTAAGATGTAAATTATTTATTTGAACAAAATAATTTTTATGCTCTCTCAACATGTGAGCATCAAAAACAAAAAGATTCATTGGTTTCTTATTAAAGTATTTGTTAGGTTTAAATTATCAATAGTAGCTTTGGAATGGTGTGAGAAAAATTAAACCAATAAACAAAGTAGACTATGAAATTGTAAAAAATTCAAGGTCCGAGCAGGATCTAAGTCCGATAGACTTGAGCCTGAGCCCGACAAAAGACAGATAAATTTTAAAATTCAAAGCACGATTCGGCCAGATTTTAATTAAAAAATATTTCGTCACAATGTCAAATTCTGACTTCAACTTTTATATATCTTCTATTAGTTATAATTATATTTCAGTTATCTTTATTAATAAATAATGATTAGCTTTAATTATATTCTAGTTTTTTTAAATTTGTTTATGTTTTAATAATGTTTACTTTAATATTTTAAAATAAATTAAAATTTTCGGGCTAATTATTTTTTGATACAAAAGCCAGGCCCGAAAAAGTTTTTAACTTAAGGCCCAAGACCGACAAAGCCCGACAAAAAACTTCTGGGGCCCTCGGAAGCCCGAAAAATCGGGGGCCCATTTCATAGTATAAAACAAAACAACTTCTTTACGATGAACTTTTGAATATAAGATTGCAGTGTATCGAAAAGGTTGTTCCTCTGCACACAATTTTAAAAAGTTTTGACCACTCAATAATTGAAACACAGAAAAGAAGATTTTTCACAAATAATTATAAAATTATTCATCAAAATCTTTGTTTTTGGAACTATCTAATATATTGGGTTAAATTTAAAAAATTAACGTTAAAATTTCGATAAATTTTGAGCGTATAGAAAAGTATGGGATTTTCAGAAAAAAATTAGAATAGATTTGTTTCAAAAGCTAAAATTTTCGAATTGAATCGAATTCGGTAACCCTATTCAGAAAGCTATGGAAGTTTTTGAACACACTGATTGTTATTATTCTATTTTGAACTCATTTTTAAAAACATATTCAACTCAATAAGTCAGTGAAATTTTACTTAATGTATTTATACTTTCGATTACACTTTGTTGTACAAAAACATGACTTATTAGCAATAAATTATTGAAATGTTCATTTGTTTCTATCAATTTGATAACACGTTTTGATAGTTCGTTTGATGATTCGTTTTAAAAAGTAAAGATATAGCTAACAATAATAGCTGCTAAATATCAATTAAATATACCTTGCATTAGAGAGATATTAATAAAAGATTTATTTACTGTAATTAATTCTACACAACTCTTTAATTTTGTTCAGCAAAATAATGGGAATCATTAATTTTACATCATTTAGAAATAATATCGATGGCGTGAAAATTGCGCATAAATTAAAAAATACGTTTACAATCATTGATGGCTTGAGAATAATGGGAACCATTGATAGAAACAATGGTAATATATTTGGTGGTAATAATAGCGAATTTTCGCGAAGTGTACGCCAATTCTTCGAAGCATTAAAACAGAGAAACGTAAATCCTATTGTAATGATTTGTTCAAATGAAACAGAAAGCTATAGCGAAAAGGTTTTGGAAAATTTAATTGCCGTTAATAATGCAATAAAAACAGACAAAACCATAGAACCACATTCACTGATACTATACTGCCATTGCTATCAAATCACACTTTTGTAGAGATTCTGCGAGAAATGAAAATCAAATGTTTTCAAAATCCAAATCAAATAAAAGCAGGCATTGAAATGGTAAAACTTGCGAATTCTCTAAAATGTCCCATAATTTCTGATTATAGTAACTTATTTGCGTTTGATATTCATTATGGTTTGATTTCATTAATTTCAATGAAATGGCAACAAGTAATTGAAAATCATGGCCAGTCTATTGAATGTGAGATTTACTCAATTAATAGATTTATTGAAAATTTTGATGGTTTGAGTAAAGATATGTTACCTATTTTTGGATCAATTATTGGAAACAACTATTTTAGTTCAAAGAAATATCAGTCAATATTCAAAAATATTGGTATCGATAAGCCATGCGATAATTGGAAAAATGGTGGAAACAATAATACTAAGATTCCAAACAGATTTAAGTATATGTTTAGATTATTAAATTGGATGAAAAATAACAGCAAAGAATATGTCTGTAATTATATAATCAAACATTTAAAGATAAATGATTACGAAAGTTTCGAACAATCACTAGAAAGTTATGATATCAGTGGAGATCAGAGTTATTTATTGAAAACTATAGAATCAAATGATGAATATATAAACGATGATATAATTTATGATATTATACTGAATGATACACCGATTGATAATTATTTGATACCAAAATGGCTAATTAGTAGGGCAGTGAAAATCGTCAATTAACTATTGAACAAAATAATTATAATTTACATAAAATATGACTTAATAAACATATTAACGTTAAATTAATGAAAATTAAGTAAACGAATCAAACGATATTTGAAATATCAAACGATTTTTTAGATTTAAAACGATTTTTCTATTTTTTAATTGTAAATTTAATTAATTTTAATGAATATGCAAATAAATTTGAATAACTATTCCAAAAACCAATATTTTAGTTTATTTCACTTCAGAAAAAGTTAGTTATGACGAAAAAAATAGTCGTAAATTTTGTCCTTTAGATTCGGTTGGATTTTAAATATTATTTTCGAAAAATAAAGCATTTTTAGAGACAATAGAAAGAGTTTCACTGAAAACATTATAAAGTATTACATATTAGGTCATTAGGTTTCATTTTTTTAATGAAAAATTAAAATTTTTCAAACGATTTTATTAAACGATTTCAGAAATTTTATCAAACGATTAATTAACGATTTTGCCCCGTTTTTTTCTAACGATTTTCACTGCCCTACTAATTAGCGAAGTATTCTTATCGTCGAAACTTGATTTACTGATAATGTAAGAGTTATTTATACCTTTAATGAAACCAATTTCTGGAAATTTCAAGAAAGAGTTTCCATTAAAGGTATCAAGCTTTTAGAAAATAAAATGACTTAAAATGTTAAACATTGTATGAATAATAAATAAACACAATAAAACCTTCAAAAATTTATTTTCAATATAAAACAAGAATAATATACGGTCATAATATCTGACTTTGTAAAGTTAATTTTAGTTAGTATATGGTCATTAAACAATTTGACATTCTAAACATTTTAAAACAACCATATTTAATCGAATATACGTTTTTGAAATTGGGAATGAATATTCTATGACCGATGAAGACAAGTTTATTGTTAATAGACTCTTACCATCAAAGTACAATGAAAAACCAGAATCGAAATGTATTTCAATCATCGAACAGCTGTTAAGAAAGTGTAAACAAATTAATTATATTATCATTGGTTTTAACATAAGGTATCGAAAAGCTGAAAGTTATGAACAATTATTGCGTATAATTGCATATAATTGTAATAATTTGTTATCGATATCTTCTGATGATAACAATGTGGAATATTCATCAAATATTTGGCATTATTTTGGTATAAAATGCGGCAAAATGTTGCGATCAATTAAATTAAATGGTTTTAAATCGAAAAGTTTATTACATTTATGTCCAAATGTTAGGCGTCTCTCAAATGTGAAATTATCGCAACTGATTGATATGAATTCCGATAAAGTATTGGTACCGAAATTGAGTGATATTAATATATATTATGAATCAAATTGAAGCCATTTAATGATTCATTTTGTGCAGATATATGCGAATACTATTAAAGTGTTCGAAATATTTGTCGAATGCAGTGATTGTATAATATATACGCAACATTTATCAGGTCTGTTTTTTATTTAGAAAAGTTGTTGCTAACAATAAGGAATACAAATTTCAATGATTTTGTTCTCTATTTTGAGAAATTGTCGATTAATTGCAAAAATATTAAATATTTAGTCTTAATTATGAACATTAGAAATGAATTGGTGTCATATTCAACGAGTACTAAATTATTAAAAAGTATTAATAATTTTGCTAAACTTGAATAATTAAAATTATTGATTTGCCCATCTATTGATTCACGACCTATTGATTGCTCTGAAATATTTTCCGTTAAGTTAAAGAAAACATGCGTGGAATTAAAATATTTAGCAATGGTATCAAATTTGTATGATGATAATTTCTATTGCGATATTCATTGTTATTTACCAAAATTAAAACAATTATTTTTAAGTTCAATTAGTCATCCTTTCAAAGGTAACGCGACGAATACTGATAAAACAATGAATTATTTTTCACGTTTAAAATTATTAAAACGTTTCACTCTGTGGGGTAACATACCAACACTAACATTACAGACATTGGCGTTTCAAATATGATCGATAATTGTTTACATTTAAAAATATTAACAATTATAGGATTAAAACACATAACAATAGCAAGTATTGATAAACTGATTGAAATCGCCAAACAACGATCGAAAATAAATTTCACGGTTAAGTTCATTAATAAACAGTCGGTTAATCAACAATTAATATTCCAAACTGTTAATCAGAAACAGTTTATTCCTCCCAATCTTCATATAAATTTTGAAAATAGTGGTGAATTTTATTTTTAAGTAAATAATTATTTTATTGATCACTGGGTTGATTACGATTCAGATGACCTGTAATTATTTAAGTTCCTTTTAAAATTGACTAAACTTTACGTATTGTATTGATTTTATGTATTAAATAAATAAGCATAGAACTATTTCAGTGAACTTTTAAATGAAATGAGAATGTTTTTTGTTGCGTTCAAGTATAACGTTAAATAATAATTGCCTTTTAAAAATATGATTAATTTTATATGGCAGTATAAGTAGTTTTATTTTATATTCTATTGTTTACTAACTTACGAATAAATTTAAAAAGTAGTTAAGAAACAAAAATATTTATATAATAAAGTTTTTACTGATACTTAAATAAGAAAACTTAACTTTGATTCTTTAGAAATTTGAAGAGAGAATTGAATGCAAATATAGAATCATTTAAAACTCCAACGAAGTTTACTTCCACAGTTTTTCAAAAGAAGGCTAACGAATACGTTTCAAGAGACAAGTATTTTGTGTTAGGCCTAAAACTTCCAACATAATTTATTTAGATGCCTAAATCAACTTCCTCTCAAATTTCAGCGTAATTTTAAAGATATATTTTAATTATTTGGCCTAAAAATATGGATTTATATGAATTATTTTATAAATTGTGAGCGTAAGCTTTTCTGTCGTTCAACTTTGAGTCCAACAAAATCTGTTATTTAAAAATTCATCGTAAAGATAGTATTAGACTAGTAAATCGTAAGAAAATGGTTTGCTATTATTATCATCGCTTGCCTTAGGAACGGATATCTTATCGCAATGTTCTATATTGCAATTAGATGTATGCTTAGAATATGAATTAAATTTCTTATCTGACTCTTGTCTAAGTTGATTGTCGGCTTCAGCACGTGATGCTACTTTTGACCATTGTTGTACAGTTGAGACTAGTGATGCCTATAAGATTTTCCGTAAATGAAGTGGTAAGCTTTCTGTTAATTCATCGACAATTAATTCCGAATTTATACCTGTTTGTTCGAGTAACTCGAGTTTATCATCAAAGTATTTCCGAATTGACTCCTCCTTTCGAAATTTTTGATGTCTCGCGCTGATTAGTGGAGATATCAACTTTGTATAAAATCGGTTAATGAATGCTTTCTTGACTTCATACCAAGTTATTGCCTCTTTAGCTAACTGTTTACTCGAAAATTATGATGAATAGTATGATAATGCTGTACCGCTTAAGTATGAAAACAATTTATTGACCTTAACTTTGTCTCCTTTAACTTTGCCAATTCAAATATTGGTAACCATTTCTTAACGCTTATACTGTTATCTGCTCCATCAAATAATTGAAGTTTCGGGTTTTTGGCTGAGATTATCTTAGATGAATCAATATGTTCGTCAAATATAAGATCAATACTCAAACTTTCTTCTGATTCTTCTTCGTCAATGACTGGTATTGGTTTCATGACTTTACTTCCAGTTGAATGTAATGTTTTATAATTAATTGGTAATTTAGCGGTTCTCTTGGTTTGGGTTCTTTTATTGTCTCCCGTTTTATTCAAATTAATGTTATACTTCTTCTTGAATCAATAATTATATGATCTGATTGACACCCAAAATATTGCAATGTCTGATCAAATATATTTATTTTATTATTTATTTCTTCAAGTCTTCTAGAATTTTATCCTTAAATCCCGTTAATTAAATCAATTACTTATTATTAATTAAAAACTAATACGATTTAGCATTCCTTGTGAAGATTTAATCTTGACTTCCGGTTAACCGCTGATTACGCCAACGACTTCCGGTATAAATTAAATTAAATTTTTAATTATAATTAAATCGATTAAATTAGATTTGATTCCAATTTGATTCTTCTCCGCTTTATTCGCTTTAATTAATTAATCCCAGTAGGGCTTAATTTTAATAATGGGTCACTGACCGCCGTTAACTACAATAGGTTCTTCAATGACTGCGCCAAATGTTATGAACACTTATTAATGATATGATAATTGTATTGACTTTAAATGATAATCAGTTGTCATAATAATTGAATGATTGACTGATTACTTAAATCACTAAATCAATTACCAGTACTCATGAGTGTTGGTATATTTAAGACAATTTAATTTCAAAATAATTTGATATATAAAATATAGTAATAAATATCGCATTAATGTTATCAGTTTACGCGTTTTAATAGAAGTGATTTCGTTTTTAATTTATGAAATATATCTACTAACGTTAGAAACAATGAATAAAGCTTTCGAACTTTTAAGAAGTTTAAAAATTTGTTAAGTATCTCTGAAACCAATACTCAGTGGTGAAACAAGTCCTGACATCATTTCAAATGGTGACAAATAAGAAGGTTTTAAACCTTTATAATAGCTGTTAATATGTAGTAACAGATATATTATTTAGGAAATCGAACAAATTATTAATGTTAAATTCATATTATTTCTAATAATTAAAAAATAAGAAAAGTCGAAAATTATTAATATTTTAGTAAGAGTAACTTTTTTCATCGTTAACGAAACAAAGCATTTAACTATGGATATGTGTAAAACCACTAAAATAAATATTGGATTACAGAATAGATATCGTCTTTCATTTCCATATTAAAAAAGTGATAAACCAATTCTAAATAAATGAGTTCCAGCATTTTTTTTATTAAATATTTAGGTATAGGTTTAGTCATATTAATATTAAGAATATTTACATTCCTTGTTTATCCTCAATAACGGGTGGAAGTGTAGTATAACGTGAGTATTGTTGCAAAAAAAGGCTTTAAAAAAACTCAAAAATAGAATCGCGCGCCTATAAAATATTTACAATCACAATCTATATTCGATTGCGTAAAAGCTATTAAATTGATTTTAATAAATTGTGGAATATTACTTGTCTTACGAAAGGGGTTCTTAAAAAATAACCTAATCAAACATAACCTAATCTAACCTAATCTAACATAATCCAACCTAACCAACTTATACAAACCTAACCAACATTTACAAACCTAACCAACTTATCCAAACCTACCAACTTATCCAAACCTAACAAACTTACCAAACATAACATCTACATTAACTATATATTTACTAAATAAACTTTGCAGTCAGATATTATGACTGTCTCGAGCTTGTTTAAATATATTAAGCTGGTTAAGCAAAACATTTCAATTCAAAAATTAAATAAATTGTAAGCGCAACTACAAACATATTTTCTGTGCTTTGATTTTTTGTATTCACTTTAAAATTTTCATTGTTGGGGACTAGAATTGGTTTCATTGTAGCCCTAACAATTTCATAGGGCCGGGCCTGGTTCGGGGCTTAAAGTAAAACTATAGAGCTTGGCTTGAAAGAAATAATATCGGGATTGGTAGGCATTTATGTAAAATAGTATAGCAGTTTATCAGGATGTTGCCAATAAACATCCCCATTAAATGTAAACAGTTTTCGCTTCGAGTCCAGCCACAGCTCGAATTACGATTGCAATGTAACAAAATCGATACAATTAAAATATAATTAGCTGAACCCAACAGTAGTCACATCTTATGATTATTATCAGTATATGAGTTTTTGATTTTTATATCATTTAATTTAATTTAACTCAGACTATAAAAAATTTTAAAAACAGTTTAATCAAAAAAATCATTTGTATAATAAACAATAAACTTATAATATTAGGTTTTTTATATATTTATTATAAGTTGTATTCATTGTAATGATTATGTTTATAATGTTGCGTAGGGAAGGGAAAACTATGTAAACATTTATTTGTTTATTAAGACAAAACTTATTTAAAATTATTTGTCAAGTGTACACTAAAAGAACTGATTTTAACTATTATTAAAAACTTATTAACGATATTAAAACTTATTACAATGGCGTCCGCAGACAGTGGATTTGTTAATGTTCAACAACGGGACACATATTATTAAATCTTTAATGTATAATTTGATCAAATATTAAATTTTAGTATTTCGAGTATGATTGTTATTTTATTCTTGCTGTGATTATTATATAGGTTTTTTTTCTTTTGTATTGGGATAACGAATTATGGAGATCTTTCACTAACTCGATAGGGGTTGGTTTCAACGTTTTATTTTATATTATACATGCTATGCACATTGTAATAAACGATTCTTAACTCGCTTTTAAAATTATAATTAATATTTTTACATTTTTCCATACATTATATTTAAGATCTCATTAATTTGGTTTCAATGTCGGGTATATTTATTTAACTATATTTGTTTGGTCATGCGGTGTGCGATACTTGTTGTTTTATAGATCAATTTGCCAATATTAAGCTTAGACATTTTATTGAGAATTTATAGGTCCATTATATACTGATGATCTGCTGTCTCAATAACAGCTTTCTGTGATACACAGTTCACGAGAAGACGTTTTTCGCGATCTTGAATTATTGCAGCTATATTTGGAGTTGATTTCGATCCCTGACTGCTGATGGATGTCAAGAGAGGCTTAACCCTATTGTTTGCCAGTAATGTGTCTGCTGGTTATCTTGTAGCTGGGGTTAGTTTATTATGGTATATCTAAAATCAAAATTAAAACATGTGTTGTCAAAAGCGAACAACTTTTACGTGTGCCTTATTTCTTCTGGCATTCAATATTTTAGTTTTTGTGAAACAAATCTTGATCTGAGCTTATGGCCCTTCCAATCGCACAATTCATTTACTATTAGCAAAAGAAATTTTTTAATTCACCTATTTCATATTTCATGATTATTGTACATAATATTTAATTAACTAACACTTCATTAATTTAACTGTTGGCAAAATATTGACACATTCTAATAAGATATGCAGCGAATAAAAGTTTATCGTGGCTTTTAATAGCCTTGCTAGTGCTTAATGAAAAAAAACTTTAAATTAGCTTTATGCAGCTGCGTTGCCAATTCGTAGTATAATTCAATATCAAAGTAAATGTACATATGTGCACACAGTCGCGTAAAAACTTTCATTCCCTGCATATCTGATTCTAATTATGGTGAGAGATTTTAAATCATTTTGTTATATTGTCAATATATATGATTCCCCCAATACGTTACAATTTTGATATGCACTCTTAATTTTTCAGGTGATTATGGATAAGCAATCGACATTAACTAATATTTTTAGCGATACTATGGACAAACAATTATCATCTGTTGATTGCAGTTAAAAGTAAATTATTATTACCGTAAGTATTAGAAACCACATTTTTGTTAACAAATACTAATAATACATTGGATTTTTTGTCACATTTGAAATTATTAAAGTGTATTACTATTGATGGTAATCATTACAACACTGACATTACAGAAATTGGTGTAATAAAACTGATCAATAATTGTGTGCATTTAAATACATTAACATTTAGAGGGTGTAAACACATAACTAAAAGATGTATTGATAAATTGATTTCAATCGCTAAACAACGATCGAAAATAAAATTCACGATTAAATTTGTGAATAAACTTGCTGTTAA
>JAQIXJ010002022.1:0-17447 GCA_034700185.1 Phthiracarus laevigatus | reverse complement strand
GATGTGCACTCCTCTCTTCGAGCTGAATCCATTGATATAGGTGTCGAGGGGGTGGGACCCCCAGGGGAGGCGCCTATTAAGGATACCACAGACAAACAAACAAACACACAAATAATGTTTTTTATATATATTGATAGCAAAATAAATTTTCTAATTACAAATAGGATTAGTTTTACCCATAAAATTCCCACTTTATAGAATATAATTCATTTACGACTTTTGAGTTGACCGAAACTTAAACCGAAATTAGACTTTTATTCAGATCAAAATTGAACCAGAAATTTATTCTGAACCCCTATTACTAATTATACTTTCAAGATTTTATTTTATTATAAAAAAACCGCCTTTGTTATCAGAAAATTTTGTTTTTTCCTTATTATCAACATAATTTGCATATTTCCCATTGAAAACTTGCTCTTTTTATTATATAACTTGTTTATCCTGAATTAAAAATATTGCATAAATTGTTAGAGTTAAGAATTTAAAGTTCTGTTTAAAGCATTAGATTAGATTTTAAGTAAAATTTATTATTAAAGAGAATTTTTGATTTAACATAATAATTCTATTATTAATAAACTATAGAAGTTAACAATAAAAACTGATTAACTTTTATATTAACCTAAAGCTTTTTATTGACCTAAATATTATTCCAATAGAAATGCATAACTTGCACTCTAAAAAATTAAAACTTTACAGTAAAGTACATTCGGACAAAAAGTACTGCTTTTTCAGAGAACCTTCTTTCATATTATTAAATTAATACAAATATACAGTTTGGAATAAATCGTGAATAAATATAAATATAATATTAGACCCTTTAGTACTATTTCTGGTAAAACAGTAAATTAAACTTTAATCTTATTTATAAATTCATTTCATTGCGTTAATCCAAACGTTAGTATAAATATATTAGCTTATGAAAGCTGAAAAATTTATTATCGGTATGTCTAATACTGTTCTGTAACAGAACAACTTAAATGAATTAAAGATTAAACTTTAAAAATCATCCATGTCTACGATACCGTACATATTATATATTTATAAAGATGTATAAAATATTTAATGAATACCTGAGGAGAATTTAAAATTTGTTCGATAGTGTATTCGTCTTGAAATTGAGAATTTGGATTATTTTTCGAATGTAAATGATTTTTGAGGGCAATTTTGGCGAAATGTTCAGGTTTTGTGCCATACTTTTCCATATGTTCTTTACCAGCCATACCAAACAATTGTGCAGTGATTGGCGCCGCTTCCATACCATACATGTTATAATAGGCGTCGATATGCTTCTGCATTGGATTAATGCGATCTTTGAATTTGGAGCTTAGAGCTCCTCTTTCCATCTTTTCGAAGCCCACAGCAAGAGCGCAGTCATACAAACCACCCTCAATCAAATTTTTGGCTAAAAATAGCGCAGAAGAACCAGTGGAACAATTATTATTGACATTAACAATAGGAATGCCAGTCAAACCAATTTCGTAAAGCGCTTTCTGACCGCACGCAGAGTCACCATAAACGTATCCGACGGCAGCGAATTCAATGCTTGAATACTCTAACTTAGAATCGCGTAACGCATTATTGACCGCTTCTCCAACCATTTGCGGGTAATCTAGCATTTTGTTAGAACCCGGTCGAACGAATTTAGTCATTCCCACACCGATCACATAAACTCTTTTCCTGTTCGCCATTTTTAGTGCGCTTTAAAACAACTCACAACAATTAAGTTGACAAATGAAAATAAAATTAAACTTCAAATAATGCGAACGTTCAATAAAACCCAAATATTTGGCCACAAATGGGTATTTTAAAAGTAATTAATAATTACTATGCATAAAACATAAAAATTGCAATAATTAGTTAAAATCATATAAATATCGATAAAATCTCTGTTATTGATAAAACGCTAATAACAAAATTAAGGAAATTTTTAACAGTTTATTAAAAAAGGCTTCGAGCATAGAAAGCAAAATGAATCGCAAAATTAAACATAAGCATCGAAATCCCACCCATTCTGGGACTGCCTTCAACTATACTAATATTGTTATATAAGCTAATCATTGCTTGACTTTGGATTCGCTACTATTCTATTTACTTTATGCATCAAAAAACTTGTTTTCAAAAAGATAACTCGAATAAAAAACACTTATTGTTTTTGATCTTAATATAAACAGTGACACAATTGATGCGTAAATTTTTAGTTAAAAAGAAAACAAAGGATATTTTATCTGATTCTAATTAATGTTTTAAATTTAAAGTTTACAAATTAAAGAATATATACAAATAAAATGATCAAGTTTTCTTAACATTTTTACAGATAAAAAATGTTTACAGTATAAATAGGTTATACAGTACATAAGTGTTGTGTTCATAATGCACATGACCTGTACTTGAATGGACATAAATCAAAGTACAGTAATGTAAAATTTCCTTATTTAAAAATTTAATTTTGACGCTTCGTAATAAACTTTCTAACCGTGAAAAGCCTTACAAGTTTAAAAGTAAGCCTTTACAACTTTTCCCAAAGCCCTGTCCGAACTTATTTTCTACAAACTGGTTTTTAATTATAATGACAAATCTCAATTTTTAAATGTTGATTATGTTTAATAGTATTTTATAATACAATATTTTACATTTATATACAAAAACTTTAAGGTTTTATATTTTTTGTAACAGAAGCCGTAAGATAAAGTTTTATAAATTAAGATCCGAACCCTACAACGCCCAAAAGATCGTGTAAGTTAACTGCGAGGATTATATAATTAGTAAAGGTGCCAATGGTTTGGTTTCTAATGGTTAACCAATGGTTTTAACCATTGGTTTAGGTTTTTTTATTATGGTTTGGATTGGTTTGAAAACATTAAATTCACGAAAACCACTTTCAAACCATTAAACCATTTACATAAAAATAATATAAATAATTTTAGAAAATAATGGCTTCATCTTCTAATTTCGATAATTTTTCATTTTCAAAACAATTGATAGTGAATAAGTTTCTAATGTCGAAATACTTATTGGTTATTTTAACTCTTCACTAAAATACAATTATTAAATACAATTAAGCATATAATTTAGCATTTAAAAAAATTTAACTTGAAATTATGTAAACGGAATAAAATGTTTATTAATGGTTTATGGTTTTTTATTCGATTGGTTTCCATAATTATTTTTTGAAATAGTTTGGATTGGTCTGTTTTGAGAACGTATGGTGGTATTGGTTTGGGAAAAATCAAACCATTGGCACCTTTAATAATTAGGACGTCCATTAAAAGTTTACCCTTTTAGAGTGATGCACAGAGCTTGAGTGCGTGCGGGCTTAGTTTAAAATATATTTTTTAGTTTTTAAATAACTTTAATTAAAAATTTAAATTATACCAAAGATAATTAATTTTACCACAGAATTTGTTGAATAAAATTATTTAAGTTAAGAAAATATTTTTATTATTTACAAAATTCATTTACTTGAGTTATTTGAAAAATTATATTAATTTGATTTAAAGTTTTGTTTTAAGATTTCATATAAATTGACGCTCAGTTTACGCTCAACGTTGAGCATTCTCAATTCACAACGTCAAGGGTGTGTATTACTGCCCAAAAGATAATAAATTATGTTTGCGGAAAATCTTTCAAATATTCTAGTTTGGTTTATGAAATATTTACGGGAAAATTTTGCAAAAGATATTCAATTTTTTGCCCAATAAACTTAAGGTCCGCACATTAATTTTTCTACAAAATCATCTTTTTTCCTTATGGTTCGCTGTCCTTAGCTCTAACTATTCTTCAATTAACAAGTCCAGTAATATTTCCATACATATTTTCCAAGACGCGAGAAAATTTGTTCTTCAATTACTAATTTTTTTAGTTTTTAATAAGTAGAGATATTAGTAAAAAATGTACTCTTTTAAATGTCTGTTGGTTTGATTTGTAAAAAGTGATGAAAAATACGTATTCGTTTATCTAAATTTATCTTTTATGAGCTTTAATAGTTGTTCTGCGTTTTAAATTTAAAGCGGACTGGACTTGACTGGCAAAATGGTTTCATCTATGATTTAAACTTAGCGGCATTTAAACCTTTAAAAATTTATATTTACGTGTCGCTTATTTTAGTATTCGGTGCAACAAATAATTATAAAATACATTTAATTTAAATTAAAAATATGTACATTTAATAAAGTTATAACAAAATTTATATAATATTTGTATCCTTACTTTTCATTTTATACTTTTTATTTTTAGGCTTTGGTTTTAAACCAAACTTTGCATTTATCTCTTTTTCTTCCAACTCTTTAGATTTTTTCAGTTTATTTTCTTCCATTAATTGTTTATAATTTTTATATTTCCGTTTTAATGGCTAATTAAGAGATGAGATTAAATAAATGTTTTTAATAAATAATTGAACGCAAAATCAAGGTTTCTGTAGCACACAATCGCCAAACAATTCATTTGATTACATATGATCGAACTTAATCGGTAATTAAAAAGAGAACACAATATAATCAATTAACAGAATTGTTGGCGATTATGGTTTATATTTGAGCATAAACAGCAATAAATTTACTTTTGCTCCTAAACTGATTGCGTGCGCAACTTTTGCGTCGTGTTTCTCCGTTTTGTTTAAACCTTTCAGTCCAAACTTGAATACTTCGTGTCGCAATCTTTTAAAATCGATTTCTGTTTCAGTTTTAGGTTTTTCGAATGGTTTATGTTTCATCCTCTTAATCAAAAAAGAATTATATTTAAATAATTATTTTCCGGACAATAACCACAATTTATCCAAAATTTTAAAGTAATTTTTGAATATATATTTCCATTGTATACATTAAAAATTGTATTAATATATGTGAACAAATTTGATTAATAATTACCTTATATATTGGTGCCATGATTAAGATACAGTAGTAGACTATTAAATATATGTTAAATGAAACGTTTAATTGTTAATAATTGAATAATCGATGAACACGTGCGCACGTATGCGTAAATAAACAGATGAATCGTTACATAATATACGTTTAGTTTAAACATAATTTACGTTAAGTGTTGAAAATAGCAATTCATTGATATTAATATTTGAAAGTTTAGATAAAGAAAATGTCATCAAATGCTGGCGAGTGGTGTCTTATTGAATCGGATCCCGGAGTTTTCACCGAATTAATTCGAGGATTTGGTACTTATTAATGGATATATCGTAACTATAATACAATATTTATGAATATTTAGGTGTGAATGGAGTTCAAGTGGAAGAGTTATACAGTTTAAGCGCTGATTGTTTTGAACATCTTAAGTATATTTATTTCCATCTCATATTATTTCCATATCGTTTTTTAAGAATTTAAGCCATTTTAGACCTATCCATGGATTGATATTTTTATTTAAATGGTTGCCGGGAGACACTGGCGAAGGATCAGTAGTGAACGATAGTAGACTCGATAAAATCTTCTTCGCGAAACAAGTGATAAACAACGCGTGCGCCACACAAGCAATTATCAGTATTCTTCTTAACTGTAATCACGAAAACATCGAATTGGGTCCCACTCTCTCGAGTTTCAAGGAGTTTAGTCAACATTTTGATGCATCCATGAAAGGGTTAGCATTGAGTAATTCGGAAGTTATAAAACTGGTTCACAACAGCTTTTCTCGTCAACAAATGTTTGAGTTTGAACAGAAAACCGCCACTAAAGATGAAGACGTATTTCACTTTGTGAGTTATATGCCAATCGATGATAGGCTTTACGAATTGGATGGTCTGAGGGAAGGACCAGTAGATTTGGGACAAATTAGCCCCGATTCTGATTGGATCGATATCGCCAGACCACACATCGAAAAGCGAATGCAAAAGTATAGCGAAGGGGAGATACACTTCAACCTAATGGCTATCATAAGTGATAAAAAAATGATTTATGAGAAACGATTACAAGTATTAGAGTCTCAGTTAAACGGCGAGTCGTCGATGGAAATAGACTCGATTCAAACCGAAATCACTCAACTAAAGTCATTAATCGCTGAAGAAGAAGCAAAAATGAATCGATATAAGGTTTATATGTTTGCTTTTTATCCTATTATTTATTAATAACATTTATAACGTGTCTTTTAGATGGAAAATATTCGACGAAAGCATAATTACTTACCTCTTATAATGGAAATTCTGAAAACATTAGCGCAAGAGGGAAAACTGACTGATTTGGTGGAAAAAGCGAAAGAAAAAGCTGTCCAACAAAAGAAAATTAAGGACGAAAAGAAAAAAAGTTCCAAAGCATAGTTTTTTCGATTCAAACAATTCATTTGTTTGTTAAATTAAAAGTATTTTCTAATTTACTAACATTAAAATAAAAATTGAATTAACTTAAAGTTTTGTCATTAATTAAATCTAAAGATATTTTAACTCACATTGTGTTGACAAAGTGGAGCGAATAAGTTTAAAGTTAGGTCTGTCTGTACGTTAAGAGTGGCGGTTTGCATGCCTTCATTAGACTAATAACTAATATGTTAGCCTATCACAAAGTGACCAATTTATCAATATGTTGTTCCTATTTATTATGTAACGCTATTTTACGAACATGTAAAATATAATGAATACCATAAATATACATAAATGTACTGTACTATACATAGGTTAAGTAACTTAATTGTCAAATTTACGTCAACGAGTGTCACGAATTAACGTGTAAGAGAACGGAGGTTTCAGTGCATTGGATTACGAGCGTCTATGAGAATTCGAGACATCAAACACTATAAAGAAACTACGGTTAAACGTTGATATATAACCTAAATAATGGCAGAATTGTGAGTTATTCTGTGTATAGCGAGAATAAAAAATTGTTTTTCTATTCTCTTTAACGTCAGCTCGACTTATTGACGCTTAAGTACAGTATAAATAATGGCAGAAAAGCTCATTATGGCATATTGAAAATTGCCATTATATGATTGATATGTCCGTGTGTTTGTCTGTCCCCTGTCCCTAACCCAACTAAGCTTAATTAGATAATTTTTTGGACTGGTTAAGAGCATAAACTAATTTAAATTCAAAATTTAAATCTACTTATTGAATAAATTTTAAGTGTAAATTATTTTTCCTGTGCTTAAACATGCAGACTTAAGCTCAAAACTGGAAAAAATTGAGTTAAGCTTCAGAATAAAATGTTATCCTGTGCTCGAGCTTAATAATTTATGAATGTGCTTGAGCTTAACTGTGAGCTTATATATTACAAAAAAATTTTAAAATTCACAATTACGGTATATATGAGTTATATAATATGTTTTAACATATTCCAATTTTTATGTCATAACTACTAGTAAAATCTCGCTTACTTTTCCTCAAAAACTTGCAATTAAGATTAAGTTTATTATTATTTTCCAAAAGCAAAAATATTTTATTGATGTTTGCAATTACTTATATGAAATTTGAAACATTATTTGGAATCACTTCAACATAGATATTCAAAATTTTTAAAAGAAAAATTTATAGGCAATTTTTTCTTAAAAATTGGTCTCAGTTCAGAAAATGAGACGAAATGGAATCGAATACCACATTTTTGATTGTTATCATCTAATAGAAAATCGGCATCAATTTGATCGAACTTTAACTTTTTAAAATAGTCTAATGTAAATTCGAAAATCCGATAGCTTTCTTATTCACTAGTTTTAGTCTTAATTACCTCTGAACTTTTTTAGCTCACATTCTCGTAGAGGTCGAGCTTATATTTTAGACAAAATCCGTCTGTCTGTCCCGTCTATTAGCAGCCTATTATACTGTAGTTATATAGGATTTGACATGGATTAGAATTGAAAATAACATAACAAACTTAACATGCGAGCTATCTATGAATATAGAAAGTATTTGTATCATTTTAAATAGAATTTAATGCAATTTTGTTTGATAGTTAACCAATAAAATTATCATTTATATAAATCCTGTATACATTATTGCCATATTTTCACAAATAAGCAATTTTTAAAGAAAACTTACTTTTAATATATTTATTTTAAATTTAAATATATTAAAATCATATTAAAACTTATTTTTTCGCGTTAAATTATCAAAAATTAAACAAAATTAGTATTTTTTCTAATTTCTAAAGCAATGAAAATAATTCAGTGGTGTATGATTACAAGACTAAATTGCAATAATACGGTATTTCATAAAATTGACAATTTTTAAATATACAGATATAGTTCATTAATACGTTTCTTCGCGACTATTTTATTTATTTAATTTGTTTAACTAATATGGTTGTGGTGTAATTCATTTAACGTCAATTGAAATAATAAAATAAGCAGTCAATTAACTTGTAAGCTTAAGTGACTTAACTCGATGTAGTTTTTTGAACTCGAATACAAAAACTATTTGATAAAATAAAATTATTAGCATCGTATCGTCCCATCCGACATCACGTACGCTTATCCACAACATTAGTCCACATTTACATCCGTCAAAAATCATTGGGATTTGAAAAGCAAGAAAATAGCAGTCAGTAATATTAAAATTTATCGTTTTGAAGCAGTACTACTGCTTTCCTGGAGAGGATTCGATCTATTTTCCGTTAACTGTTAAATAGTTTAATTAACAATAAAAAATATAATGAATGCAATATTAAAGTTAGCAAAAATCGATTCCTGATTATGTGACGAGAATGTGAATGTTAACGAACCGAATCATGAAATAAACCAAATAAATATTTTGAGATAAACTTATAAAATAGTGTATTGCTCTAAAAAACCTAATAAACAATCGACAAAAATGCTTAAAATTTGTTATCAAATATTTACTTTAATATTAATTAAATACAATCCAATCGACACAATAATCTGCAGCGAACACACATCATGCGTATCGCCATCAGTGGCCCCGACTTCGGAAACGCATAGATTCACTTCGAAACTTCCAACTTGGTTTGAGACATGCAATTGCGACGAAAACTGTTATTCGTATGGCGATTGTTGCCTCGATTCGCCGTCAGTCACCTCAATGCCACTTAACCAGTGGTCATTATTGAGTATCAAAGTGAGTCCAAAATTTAGTTATACTGTCTTAATGAAAAGCAAGTGCGCGGCCGACTATTCTAATGCTAAACTTAAAAAGTTTTGCGAAAATATCGGATCCGATGAGAAACAAGAATTATTACCAGAATATGCACATCATATATCGCTAAACAATGACGAATTTCTTCTATGGTACGTTTCGAGCAAATCAACTAAAATAACGTATAGAAACATTTACTGCGCGGTATGTAATAACGAAACAACGGATCTTCAGTCATGGGATCACAAACTGCGATGCATTCGATGGGAAAATGGGACGAAATGTTCGCACGTCTACTTTCCAACGCCGCCCGACTTTCTGGTCCAAGAAAAGATTAAACGAAAACCAATCCAGATTCAAATAACCACGTCGTGTAATATTGGTTGGTATAAAACTAACGTCAGAGAAAACGCCACGAAAACCATGGAAATCGTGAAAAACTGTGCGCGATTTTACGCACCGGTGGCAGTACAAGACGATAAGAACAAAAAATTGATTCCATTCAAAAATGAGTATTGCGCTCTTTGTAGCGGTTATTTATCCGAACAATTAGTATGTCCTGTTACCACTAACATTAACTTTCAGCATCAGTTACCAACATATTTCGATATCAATACGAATTTCGATACAAATTTGTTGAGTGGCGGTCGTATAAACTCGAACGAGTCATGTTTATCGGGTCATGTCTACGATCCGTATCAAAACAAATGTCGTCTAATACTCGTCACAGATGACGAAAAAATGATTACTGATTCTGAATCAGAATCGAGCGTAACCACAGAAGAAGATTACGATTCCAATTTGGACGATATGGAGCCCGAAAAAATAGATACAGAAATGTGCAAATTCCCATCTAATGAAAAAGAAAATCCAGTGGAAGCTCAAGCGCCGGTTATTGGCGATCATAACATTTCATTTTCCGTTTTCAGTAATACATGCAAATTACTTTTAACATTTTCCGTATTATTTCATTTAATATTAAAACTATAATACGGAATTATTGCAATATATTTAGAGTGCAATATTGATTCATACTATAGAATTCAATGAGTATCGCGCAGATATTCGAGCATTAACTTAATTATTATAAAACAACGAAAATATTTATCGTTAATAAAGTTTTATACATATCTAAAAACTGTACACGTATTGTGTGTCACTTTGTTAAATAAAACAGAAAAATCAATACTTAATGGCTTATTTACACGAAACTCAATAATGTTTTAGATAATACATGGTCCAAACAGAGTCATGTTATAAGTTATTCATATGCGGTATTATTTAATAGCTCAGCACATTCATATAGAGCTTACCCTCTGTCACTATTTCGTATCGCTAGCGTATTGTATCAACCATTTAGCCTCAGGTTTACGAATTAAGCAAAAATTAAATAATAATCATTATTTATTCATTTGAATAAATTGAATCAAACTAAATGCTACAATAGTTAACGCCACCTCCAACATAACGACGAACGGGTGGACTGAACCAAACTATAAGACTAGTATGAGCCGACACTTTCTATCGCACTTTGTCGAACTCGATCCATAACTTAAAAACTGCATCGGACCGGGCTTTTAATTTTAATTTTGGTCAAAATATTAGACTAAAATAAACATTATTCAAATATACAAAAACTCTAAAAATAATTGAATGTCATTTAAACTAATGTTAAATTTACAAATAAGAAAAATGAAATATAATTAAAATCAATATAGATATATAAAGTTTTAAGTTAGATTTTGACTTTATAATTAAAAATTTTATTAAGTAAAATCGATCTTTAGATAATTAAACTTATCTTTGTCGTACTCAAGCTTTAGTGTGGCGAACTTAGGTCTGACTCGGGTCTAAAATTTGTCACGATTACACAGTCTACCCATAACCAAACCTTAAGCTTTATACTGAAAATGGAAACTATTTCAGTTGGACTAAGAAGAATTTTTTGAATACCAATTTTATTGTACATTGGTTTCTATAAAAAAATAAGGCACTTAGAGACTCGATTGGAAAAACAAGGAAGTAAAGCTTTAAAAACTTGTAAAACGAGAGTCCAGTACAAGAAAACCATCCTGTACTGTAATTTACAATCATTAGTCCTGTCCCAAAAGGTGGCCCAAATGGACTATTGCGGAATACCTACAATAAAATTCAAAAAGTTTATGCCTATCAAAAAATTCGAAAATTTTAACATATTTTGATGAAAAGTGATATATTGCTATCTAAATCAAAGAGTTTTTGGAATCCCTTAATATATTGAAATGTTGTTCGAATTCGACGGTTTTTGAGTGGGTCTAAGTAACCTCTATGGAAAAATTTTATACGAAGATTTGTTTTTATCTGACTTTACAAAATTATATGTGTGCACACAAATTAACAAATTAAAGGAATTTTAGTATTATAATCAAAACAAGAATGAAAATTATAAAGTGCTCACTTTGATTCAAATATATTTTAAGTGAATAGATATGTGCATTAGTTAAGTAAATTATAAATATCTGCGTTCCCTTTTCACCAAAAAAAATTATTATATTGTTGCTTAACATTTTTGTAATTTTTTTAAACAAACAAAACATTGACAGCAGTTGCAAAAAGCTAGCGTACGCGTTCAATAAGTTAACGTATAATACTTTGAAAACTGGTTATCTTTCAAAAAGTTAACGTATGCGTCCAATAAGTTAACGTAAACATGTATTGTGGCCATGTTTACTCCAATGTTTTCATTTTAAAAATTTTTAATTTTAAGTTTTAATTATATTTAGTTTAAAAGGTAGATAAAACAAATAAGAAATTATTAAAAATTAAAATTTATATAGAATTAAAAATGTACTGTATTTAAAATCATAAATGCAATAATTTAACAATAGTTTATTTTTATCATTACAATAATAAGTATAAAGATTAAAGTTTTTATCAAATCCGCAAAGACACGAATAAGTGATTTCTCAGCAAATTTTAAGCTCAAAGCCTAACATACACTATCATTCAAAAATGAGTGCACACATATAAAAATACATAAAGTAAAACGATGTAAATCGATAACACTATTAAAACATTTAAACGAATGTTCAGCAAACTAAAAATTTCAAATTAATTGTTTTTACAAAAACTTAAAAATGTTTAAACTTAATTTATGTTTCGTTTTATTTTTGAGTCTAATTGGCAATTCGTATTCGAGAGAAGTGAAGACACTCTCGATATCCAAAGCTAACAATCACTTAGCGCTACAACTTCTTCAACATTTATATAGCGATAGCAGTAATGTATTCTTTTCGCCGTTCAGTATATCTTCGGCATTTGGAATGTTATATATTGGCTCTAATAGTAGTACTGCTGATGAATTGAAAGAAGTTCTCGGATATAATTATGGTCACATCACTAGAGATGAAGTGACACAACAATTCGAGACTGTATTCAGACAGATGTCGGATATTGATTCAAATAATTATCAGTTAAATGTTGCAAACAAAGTGATGGCACAAAAAGATTTCAATATATTAGCAGAATATAAACAGAAATTGAGACAATATTTTCAGACGACTATAGAAACTGCAGATTTTCAGAATAATGCTGTGGCTGTTACTGATGAGATCAATAAATGGGTTAAACAACAAACCCATAATATGATTGAGAAAATATTGTCTCAACCATTAGACCCAATGACCAAACTAGTGATATTGAATGCGATCTATTTTAAAGGAAGTTGGCAAACAAAGTTTTTAAAGAATCAAACAGTGGATGAAATATTCTATAATCGTGGTGTCGACTCATTCAACACACAAATGATGAAACGTAATGATAAATTAAATTACACTGAAGTCACAGAACTGGATAGTCAATTGTTAGAACTGCCATACACTGGCGATGATATCAGTTTATACATATTACTACCAAAACAAAAAGAAGGTTTTAAACAATTCAAAACCACATTAACCAACTTTGAAATTATTGAGAGCGCTATTCAAAAATTAAGAGAAACTGTCGTTCACGTTACTATTCCTAAATTCAAAATAGAAGCGTCGTATTCACTTCCCAAACAGTTATCAGAATTAGGAATGAAGCAAGTATTTACTTCTAATGCAGATCTATCTGGAATCGATGGCAAACATGATCTATCAGTTTCTGATGTCATACACAAAGCAGTGGTAGAGGTGAATGAAGAAGGCAGTGAAGCCGCTGCTGTCACAGCTATTGTTGTGGGGACAACTTCTGTTCATCCACCGCCAATAATACCAGATTTCAAAGCAGATCACCCGTTTATATTCTTCATAAGAGACAATCGCAACGGAATGATTTTATTTGTAGGACACTTAAATAAACTTTAATGCTTTACATGTAAATTATTAAAGTAAACTCTAATGAGAAAAATTAAAATACTTTGTAATACTAATCAAAGTTAAATATTAAAAATTAATTAAAATTATTCGCTTGCGCTTAGCACTGAATACTTATCAAACTATGTACATCAATGTAAGCATATGTATATAACCCATGAATTAATAAAAGTAATAAATTTGAATAGAAACTAAGATTATAACACTCAAAGATCATGGGAATTAAAGCTTTTATACAGATTAGACTTGTAAACGGGCCCCCGATTTGTCAGGCTCCCGCGGGCCCCGATATTTCCTCGCTCTGGGCAGGGTTCGGGCCTAAATGTAAAAACATCGGGCGGGAACGGGCCTTTGTGTCAAATATTAGACAAATTTTTATTTAATAAATTGATTGCTTAAACGAAATTTGGTAATTCCTAATTAATAATAACATTAAAAGTACTAAAAACCATGTTATACATAAAAAAGCAAAGTTATTATCATGTAATTAAGCAAAAATTAAAAACAAAACAAGTTTTTTATCGGGCCGGACCGAGTCGGGTCTGTTTTGTTGGACCGGGCCGACTCGGGCTTTATTTTTTCAAAGTAGTCGAGCCTGGCCTCAATGTATCGGGCCAATGTCAGGCTCGGGCCTAAAATTTTACCAGTCTTATGCAGACATCATAGCGCTATCATTGCATAAAACGTATATCACTTATGCAGTATATGGGTGTCCCATAGGGAAGGATCTGGATGGATACACCTCCCCCCATGAAAATCTGAAGTCCTAAAAAAGCAATTTTTTCCAAATGGCACTTTTATGCCAAAAAATCCAAAAATTGTTGCTTAAATCCGATGAGTTTGACCACCCCTTGAATTTTGAAAAAATTTGAAATAAGACCCCCACCAGACCTTCAAAGTCTGGGACACCCTGTGCAATATTATTGTTTATATTTGTTGGATTTATTTACAGTAATTATATAAGTATACAATAACGTTAAAGTACTACATGGATCGGTGCTACATTAAGTATATTTAAACTGATAACTATTCATCTCACGCAGATATACTCACGATGATCTCATGTAATAATGCTTTCAAAATAATCTTAAGTAAAGGTGTGCACGGGTGGCACTGAAAGACGACGGAGTGCAGTGGAATGCGGAAGCACATGAGGAAGCGGGGCAAGAAGCGACATAGAACACTGGGAGATGCGGGGCACAGGGGGTTGCTGGGAACAGTGGATGCGGAACACGGGGGAACAACAGACATGAGGGGTTGCAAGAGATAATTGGATAACTTTGTATAAATTTGCGGCAATTATTGCCGCGGGTATCTAATAGTTAGAAATAGCAGCCAATAAAACTAATCTATTTTTTACTCTTACAAGCAAATTGTTTCAGGAGTAATCCTACAACATAAACCTAACCGAAAATATTAGTTTAACACCAAATGTTAGATTAACCATAAACATAACATATATACTGTAATTGAAATCATCATTTCAATAATTAAAAAATCCTTATTTTTATCAAAAAATAATAAGTATTAAAGATTATAGTTTTAATCAAATCCGTAATGACACGAATCTGCAATATTTTATCATTAAATTGTGTGATCAAAGTCTAGAATAAATCGGAAAAACTATAAAAAGGCGTTATTAAAACGTAGGTTTTTTCAGCAAACAAAAAATTTTAAATTAAGTGTTTTTGAATAAGTTTTCAAATGTTTAAACTTAATTCATGCTATTCTGATTCGAGAGAAGTGAAGACACTCTTGATATCCATAGCTAACAATCACTTAGCGCTACAGCTTCTTCAACATTTGTATAGCGATAGCAGTAATGTACTCTTTTCGCCGTTCAGTATATCTTCAGCATTTGGAATGTTATATATTGGCTCTAATAGTAGTACTGCTGATGAATTGAAAGAAGTTCTTGGATATAATTATGGTCACATCACTAGAGATGAAGTGACACAACAATTCGAGACTGTAATTAGACAGATGTCGGATATTGATTCAAATAATTATCAGTTAAATGTTGCAAACAAATTGGTGGCACAAAAAGATTTCAATATATTAGCAGAATATAAACAGAAATTAAGACAATATTTTCAGACGACTATAGAAACAGCAGATTTTCAGAATAATGCTGTGGCTGTTACTGATGAGATCAATCTATGGGTTGAACAGCAAACTCATAATATGATTCCAAAATTATTGTCTCAACCATTAGATCCATCGACAATACTAGTGATTTTAAATGCAATTTATTTCAAAGGTATTTGGCAAACAAAGTTTTCAAAGAATCAAACGGTGGATGAAATATTTTATAATCGTGGCGTCGACTCATTCAACACACAAATGATGAAAAGAAATGGTAATTTTAATTACATAGAAATCGCAGAACTGGACAGTCAATTGTTAGAACTGCCATACTCTGGCTATGATATTAGTTTATACATATTACTACCAAAACAAAAAGAAGGTTTTAAACAATTCAAAACCACATTAACTAACTTTGAAATTATTGAGAGCGCAATTCAAAATTTGAGAGAAACTGTCGTTCACGTTACTATTCCTAAATTCAAAATAGAAGCGTCGTATTCACTTCCCAAACAGTTATCGGAGTTAGGAATGAAGCAAGTATTTACTTCTAATGCAGATCTATCTGAAATTGATGGCAAACATGATCTACTAGTGTCTGATGTGATACATAAAGCAGTGGTAGATGTGAATGAAGAAGGCAGTGAAGCCGCTGCTATTAGTGCTATTGTTGTGAGAATAACTTCTTTTGATGAACCGGAAGCAATACCAGATTTCAAAGCAGATCACCCGTTTATATTCTTCATAAGAGACAATCGCAACGGAATGATTTTATTTGTTGGACACTTAAATAAACTTTAATGCTTTCCCTATAAATTATTAATGTAAACTCTTATAAGAAAATTTAAATTAATTTGCGTAATTAATAAAAGTTAATAATTAATAATTAAATAAACTTATTCGTTTGCGTTTAGCACTGAACACCATCCTCTCACACTTTGTACATCGACGTACATATATTTAGCCAATGAACTGTACTTGGAAATAGTAGCCAATAAAACTAAGTTAATCAATTTTTTACAATTGAACGCCATGTGTAAATTGTGAACACAGTATTACATGTCAGCAACTTTTTTCAGTAGTAATCCTATAATATGAACCTAACTGAAAATATTAGTTTCACTCCAAATGTTAGATTAACCATAAACGAGTCAATAACAAACATATAGTAATTAAAGTAATTAAGAGAAAGAGAGAGAGAGAGAGAGAGAGAGAGAGAGAGAGAGAGAACTTGATTTAAATTATATATTATATGATTTATTCAAGTGAAAGAGAGAGATTTAAGCAAACAAAACTTAATTATTGTTTCGCTAAAATTTAATGGGTTATAAAATGTTGTTATATTCAGTGTTTCTAAAATTTGTATTTATTTTTTAATCTCTCGAAGAGTTAACATCAGGGTGTCCCAGAGGGGGGCTGGAGAGGGGTTAACCCCCCCCCATGATTTCTCAAAATGTTGACCCCCCCTACCTAAAAATTGAGAAATGACATCTCTATGGAGGAAAATTTTTTTTTCATGTTTTTTTGTCCGATGGCAGAAAAATTGTCGCTTAAATCCGAGTAGTTTGACCCCCCACTAAAATTTTGAAAAGTCGGAAAGTAACCTCTCCCAGACCGGCACACTCTGGGACACCCTGGTTAACATCATATCTGTTGTTAGTATACACTCAAAGTTAGGCATGTGTTTCAACCATACACGAGCGCTGTAAAGGAGAAATAGCGAAAAATAGTTTTTTATGCATATTTGGAATACAAATTAAAGAATTTTATTCTTTTTATTCATTATGAAATTTTTTGAGCTAAAAATGATCAAATTCTATACAAAAAAGGCCAAAATTGTAGAAAAATTGGATCTAAATTAAGGTAAAATCTTGTAAATTTTGGTATTCGGTGGGTCAATAATTATTAATTAAACTAAAATCACGTAACTATACGTTGAAACCATACACGAGCGCTGTAAGGGAGAAATATCGAAAAATAAGTTTTTTATGCATATTTGGCGACAAAAGTAT
>JAQIXJ010002021.1:0-17448 GCA_034700185.1 Phthiracarus laevigatus | reverse complement strand
ATACGAGTATATTAACAATTTAAAACGTTATATAGGCATAAAATTATTATACACGCGAAGCGTGTTTCTAACTAGTATACATAGAAAAATATGAAAATAATTCATATTTTTTTATAAAAATTACTAAATAAAAATTAAATAATATGCAAAACTACAATCAAAAAACTTAGACTCGAGTAAAGTATTGCCACCGTATATGGTTATTGAAAATGCTGGAAATCATTTTTATGAGATAGGATTGTGGCAGTTTATGATTGGTAATGCTAAGCGAAGTCGAATATATTTTAATCCAGTATTTACAGCAATTAGTAGTATAATACTATGTGTTCAAATTAAGGAAAAACAAAGCTATCATTTCTGTTATCAAATCTTTACATGTAATATATTTTCAAATTAATGATTATAATAACAACTATTGGGCAAAGTTTGCGTATTGGATTTATCTGATATACTCTGTTATTATCAGTTTCTCATTGTATGGCTTATTATTTACATATTTATTATCATATACCACTTTAATTTTTGAAATTTTTGCCGAATTTAACCTATGTTGACTAGATATTGCGAACTTTTTGAGATTATAAATCAATATATTTACTCCAAGTAGCGGCATATGCCACTTTTATTATTAATCAAAGTTTTGGCATTTTGGCTTATTTTAGCTTGTTTTTCCCTAATTTTTTGAGTCTAAAAATCACTATTTTTATGTCAAAACCGGCATATGCCACTCAAGTTTTAACCTAATTTTTGGCTATCTTTATCAGATTGCCTATTTCGACACAATTTTGTCCATTTTTGACTCCTATAATGCCAATTTTCAGCATACGTTTTGTATATTTGACAGTATATTATATTTTGTTCTTTTTGACTAATAAATTCCCTTAATTAGCATAAGAAATAGGTCAAAATCTTTTTATTAACATAAGAAAAATGTGAAATTCCTTAATTAGAGTAAAGAACAAAATCCCTTAATTAAAGTAAGAAAATTGTGAAATCCCTTACTTAATGTAAAGTTCAAAATCCCTTAATTAAAGTAAGAGTGTACTCGGACGGACGGACGGACATAGTTAAATCCATATATCTGAAAAATTTGCAGTCTAATAAAAAATTCACATACACAGGATAGCTTGAACTTTTAAATTATAATCTTTGAAATGGCAATTATTTAAGAAAATATATATTTATTTTAAATGGTATTGACTGATATCAGTTCTATTATGACTTCCCTTTTAAGTCTACCAAATGCTCTCGTTTTTTGGTAGTCTCACAAAATTGTTACTTTGGCTCTCACGTGTCAGAAAAAGATTGTACTTATTTGTAATATTTTATAATGTAAATATTTGTCTTGAATCTCTTGTTATGGTATTACTAGAAATAAATTTATTCATATAAATTCCACGACATGACAAAATTATAATGAAATACAGAATAATATGTTGCCATACATAATATTACAAGTTTATTTGAATAGAATATTTTATTATTATTAATTAAATATTGATCAATATTACTTTAAATATAAATTTTATTATAAATAGACATATTATATTTAGCGATACTTCAATCACAGTTTACAAATCATACTACAAATTATTTGTGAATCAAATTGTTTTACTTTTTAGTATACCATACAAATCTGATTTTAAAAACATTAAATAAAATATAACTTATAAGAATTATCTTTCGTTAACCGTAAGATATTTTTAAGAAAGTGTTATATTTTGTAACAATATTTAGTTTTTTACAGAAGTGTAATGTTGAAATTTTATAACTACTCCGAACGTTGTAATACGTTATTAATAGGGCCTAGAAAATCATTAGAAAAAAGCTCCAAAATCGTTAGAAAAATTCGTTAGAAATTTTACATAATAAATTAATTTAATAGAGAATTATAGTTAATTAAACCCCAAAAAATTTCATTGAAAACCTTACTGTTATAAAAAATTACTTTAAAATGAAATCTTTAGAAACAGAAAATAATTATTGTGATTGTTATCATTTTCAGAATTCACTTATTCTAAATAAATAATCCAATAATCGTTTAGAAAATTTTAAATGAGAATATTTTTGTACCATTTTATTAATTTATATAAATTTTAGTACATATTAAGATAAATTCCTATAAATCGTTAGATATATTTAAAGTCGTTAGTTATGTTTAAAATCGTTAGATTCGTTAGAATCGTTAAAAATTTTAAAGAGAATTTAAGATCTACAATGATTAATATAAAGGAATTTATAATTCGAATTAATTAATTCTGTAGAAAAATTGAATCGTTAATTAACGATTTTCAAGGCCCTAGTTATTGAATATAAAGAAACTTTGAAAAAGTTGTTCGTTGATTTCCCAACTAAATTTTGGTGTCATCATTTGTTTATGGTTTAATCAGGTTTTATTGATTTAGGTCTCTTTAATTGCAAATTTTTAGCTCACTTTGCAAAAGTCGAGCTTATGGATTTGACATGTTCGTATTTCTGTCTGTCTGTAACTCTATAGAGTTTTTCAATTTTTTTCAATTTTTTCAATTTTTTCAATTTTTTCAATTTTTTCAATTTTTTTTATTTTTTCAAATTTTTTGATTTTTTTCAATTTTTTTGATTTTTTTCAATTTTTTCAATTTTTTTTTATTTTTTGAAATTATTTCATTTTTATAATTCTTACAATTTTATTTTGAATTTTCATTTTTATGTAATTTGACAACAATGCCATATAAGTTTAAAATTAATATATTTCTTATTTTTTGAAAAAGATTTTAATATATTGTTAAAAATAATGTTGCAAAAGTACTTGAGAGAGGGTTTACTGAAATCTGGCTCAGTAGTGATTTAGACCTCAGAGAGTGAACATCAACTTTTTAAGAGCTTAACAAATAATAATTCATTTTTTACAGACTCAAATTCAACACAACTATTTAACAATATGGATTCGCAATGAAGATAAAAAGAAGGAAATAGATATCCATTTTTGAGGGATAGATATAATAACGCTTTTGAGAGCGTTAAGCAGAAGATGAACGGCTGGAGTCCGTCTATCTAGTGAAGGATCTCTTCAGGCCATCCTTGAGTTTGCGATGACATAGGAAGAAAAAGTAGTTATACAAGAAGATATCCTGAGATATCTTGAGATTTCTTAAGCTAACTCGTACTTACTAACAATCAGGCTGTCCAAGTTGCGTTTTGCGTTGTGCTGATTAGTGATACTGCTATTACACCACTTGCTTGTGTGTTGTTCTGGGAAAAAAGGGATATCCGAAGATCTCTTAATGAAATTTTAACGAATACAAATCAAAGAAGCAGCCTTAGCTTCGAGAGCTGAGGGAGAGAGATGCCACAGGTATGACATTCGGGAAACTTATAGAATCAAGTAACATTAAGTTAACAATAGTGGTTCCATACATAAAGACAAATCGAGGCAATGCTGTCATTTTCCCAAACAATAATCTGTAGAATGTGATACAGAATAAAATGGAGAATAACACTTATATCCAAAACACAAACTTTGCCCAATAGTTGTTATTAAAATCAAACAATATTTGTCTATGCCTATCAATGCAATGAAATGTTAAGCAAACTGGAATGATTGGGCGTGGTTTAGTAGAAGATTTATATTCATTTGTAGGAATATACAAAAAAAGATTGTTTATAATTACAAAGTTGAAAATGTAATTTATGCAAAGATTTAATAATCGATATGATAAGTTATTGTTAATTCTAGTAACAGGTTGTTTTGCCTTATAAAGGATTTTATCATTAATTTCTCTGAGTTTTAATATTAAATTATTTAAATCAAATGAAAGTAAACCATATGCCATATAACAAATTTAAAATGATAACTAATGGAATTATCGACGAATAAACTCCATGCAATTTCATATAATAGTAAGTGTATAAAAGTGCAAATTAATGCTAGTGGTATCATAATAGACATAAATACATAATATTGAATAATATGCAAAACTACAATCAAAGAATTGACACAAGTAAAACAATGGTACCGTTTGTGATCATCAAAAATGCATGCAATCATTTCTTTGAGATAGGTTTGTTGCAGTTTATGATTGGTAATGCTATGTCCCTTAGATTTTAATCCAGTTTTTAAAGAAATTTGTGGTATAATACTATGCGTTGGAAATTTAAATCATTTTTAACAAAATAAGAGAATGGATATTTCATTATCAAAACAGGAGATTACTATTAGGCTAGTACAAAAAAAATTGCATTCTTTATTCAAATTTATAAATTTCAACATAAAAAAGTTAATTCATGTATATAATTAATTAGGTTATTTTTCTCCGCACGTTCTGCTACAACATAAAATAGTTATTTATTGAGATTGCCTAATAATATCAGAAAAACAAGAACGGGACATTCATAGAGAGCTCACATCTTATAGTTAAACTAAGCTAAAATTTAATTTTAAATCTCAAAAAAATATCAAATTTCAGTGGTCGAGCTAGTGCGGATATATAGACGAACATACGGACGGACGGACAAACGGACAGTGTCAAAAGCATAAGCTCGCTTTTTTCAAAAAAGTGAGCTAAAAAATTAAACTAATAAAAAGCATTGTTGTGTCGTACAAAATAGTATTATATTCAACAAAAAGACAATTTATGTATAACTGATTTATTCAATATTAAACAATATAAATAGTAATACAGGCTATAATATCAATAAACAGGTTATTGCTGAATGACAGAGTTTGATAAAGTTATATAATTTAATTATAACAATATCTGAAATACTTTTGTAATCTCGGGCTTAATCGAGCAGAGTTGTGTCTGTGTATCGAATCGACGAGCGGTGTCAGTGTTTGATTTTATTAATAAAACCAAAAGGTTGGAGTCGGACCAGTCAAAAAACTATAGGTCCGATGTCGGGGTCATGATTAAAATATTATAAATTGTAATATTGTAATATTGTAAAGAAAATTTAAACTTTGTTTACATAATAGGTAGTAATTTGTATAAATTTATTTGATTAATGGTGTTGTGAAGAGAAATCAACCAATTTTAAGAAAAAAACGCTCATTAAAGCAATTAACTACAAAATAAAACATTAATATTCATAATATAAATTTTCTATATCAAGCCTACAGAAAATATTCATACATACTTCATAAAAGCGAAAATAATTAATAATAAATAATTTCCAGCAGTAAAATCCAACTCTTTTTTGACTCAAACTTTCGATAAATGATGATAACTATAATACACACAAACAAATGTAAATGCTTTTTATGTTAATACTTAAACAAATTATTAAGTGAATAAATAACCTTAATTCTCATTATAGTGTTAATACTTCTATCATTACAAGCATTCAATTTTATGACCAGTTTAAATGAATTGTTGGATTCGTAAGCCAACGAAGAAGCGGTGTTTATAAAACCAATTAACATTAGGCTAACAATAATCGTTCCATACATAAACATCAATCGAGACAATACTGTCATTTTACCAAACAATAAGCCATACAATGCCAAACAGATTATAACAGAGTATAATAAGTAAATCCAAAACACAAACTTTGCCCAATATTTGTTATTATAATCGTTAATTTGAAAATGTAATTCATGCAAAGATTTGATAACCGATCGAATAAAGTTATTGTTAATTCTAATAACAGTTTGTTTTGCCTTATAACAGATTTTATCATTAATTTCTTTGATTTTTAACTTCAAATAATAACAAATCAGATAAAAGTAAACCATTTGCCAGACAATAAAATTAAAATGATAACTGATAGCGTAAGAGAAGAGTAAACTCCATGGAATTGCGAACATTAGTAATTGCATAAAAGTGCAGTTCATTGCAAGTGTTATCAAGCTAGTCATGAATATAAAAGTTGGAATTAACTTATTTGTGTTGAAAGATATTAAAGTGAACAGAAAACTTGATTTATTAAGAAATAATTTAATTTTCTCGACATCATTGAGACCAACGGAATGCGGAGAAACAAATCCTGCCATCATTTCAAACACTTTCATATATGATGGATAAATATCATGTTTGTAATTCCAGTAATGTATTGCTTGAGTAATATATCCGGCAGAACAATAAAATAATTCTAACACGTTAATCTGATATCGGATTTTTAGAAAGAAAGACATATCTCCGATTTTGACAAAGAAATCTTTGTTCTCTTCTTTAGTCATGATAGAAATAAAATTTCGAACGCATACAATTGCAACAATTATTAGTGATATTAAAGGATTAAAATATACTCGACTTCGCTTAGCATTACCAATCATAAACTGCCACAATCCTATCTCATAGAAATGATTTCCAGCATTTTCGATGATCATATATGGTGGTAATATTTTACTAGTATCGATCTTAGACTTGTGACTTTTCATCTTATTTAGCATTTATTTAAATTCAAATGTCATATAAATAACGATTTATTCTGCTTCTATTTATTAAAATATATAAACAGTATTTTTGTATAAATAATCTTTAATTTTCTACTAATTTCTTAAAAGTCAAATGCTTACAATGAAGATAAAGTAATATTTGTATAATATTTGGTATTGAATACATAAAATATAAATAATATTTCAACAAGTTATGCGACCATAATTTTAAATTATCTATGAATAATTTTTTAGTAGCATTTTATAAGGTTAAAAACATTAAAGAAGAATTATTATCCTCTTGTTTACAGTTAATATTTAATGAAATTTCTAAAAATGGTAAATACAATTAGTTTTCATACGATCTTAATACGATATCCAAATATGAAGTCAGATTAAAAAAACAAGAACGACACAATCATAGCTCACTTTTTCATTGATTAACGTAAACGTATGACATAAATATACTTTAAAGCCAAGATACTACACAATAACTTTTCATAATTTAAATGATAAAGTTATATAATCGATAATGAATACCGTTTCAATTTTCCTTTCATTATAGGTATTGAAGATCTTTAACTTTATGCATAATGCTTATCGAAATTTGTATATTATACGAGTGTCTCAAATTATTTAACTCAAAGAACAATATTTTATAGTGGATTGTGTTGTTCATTTGCAGACTGTTTCACTTGGAAATCAACTTTAAATTATGTAAGTAATCGATCCATTAAACGTGATACATATGCTTATTATCAATTTAGTTACATAAAACTATGCTAAAACTTATTGTGCCGTAATTAGTTTAAATTGTTTATCTCGACAATAGTTATAGATTTCTAAATATATCATTGTTATATAGCTTTGAGTATTAAAAACGTTTCATTTGTAAAACTTGATTCGGTAAAAGTAGTAAATATATTAAATATCTATGGTATCCAATGTTTGAGTTAATAAAATTATTTAACTTCATATTATTGTTACGTGCCGTATCACAGGTCACGCTATACACACCAAAAAGTAATAAAATTATTTCATTCAAAAACATTAATCATTTTTGTATAAACCGATTAATCATTCTAAAACTTTATTTCAACTTTGAATATTTGCACTCTTAGTTTTGTACTTTTGAATAATGATGCGAACAAAAATTGTATTTAAAAAACACTTATCATTTTGTTTCCAAAGAGAACAGCTGTACGTTGAAATTAATAAAACTCTAATTTGTATTTTAAATAAATTATTTATTTCTTGCAAAGCAAAGTGAATTAATTATCTTATTTGTTACTGAACGATAAAAGTTAGTAATTAATATATCGTAACCAGTACTTAAAAGACACGTAAATATTTGACACAGTTTGATATGCGCTCTATTGTTACCATAAATTATGTTCAATAAAGCATAAGAATAAGTTTTTTCGGAAAGGGTGTAGAATTGGGTAACGCTTAGATTCGGAAAAATGGAGTATATTTGAATTCCCTGAGTAAAGGGGAGTTTGAAAATGTAGGTCTAAACTTAGGGTTCTGCTCGCTTTGGCCACAAAATCGGATATTAAAATTTGGGGTTCGAGTTTTTAGGGTTAGCCCAAATTCAGACCACTAAATGTGGCCTATCATTAGATAGTTAATGACAAGAACTATCCAATAACACTACAATCAATCTTTTATAACAAACCATGTCCATAATAAAAAATAAAAATTAAAAATTTAAAAACATATATTCAATTGATCTATCAGAATAAATTATGAATTAAGTACTTTATTGAAAAATATATTATATATAAACAAGAACAAATATTATAAATACTCTGATTCACTAATAATCATTTATTAAAATTAAAACTTGATTTAAACATAAAATTATTCAATATCACAATTTACATACCCTTTGCAAAGTTTACTAACCTAAAAAAATAATTATAATTTCTAAGTTTATTTTTTATTCTGTAACTCCATTAATAATTTTGCGAAATTAATTATTTCTCTCACTCAACAATTTCTTATCACCACTAAAAAACACTTTATTAATATAAGGAATCAGAAAAATCAATTTATTAAAATATAAGAAATTGGTAAAAATTACTTTAAAAATTTCTGAAATTGGTAGAAATCACTTTATTAACATAAGAAATTATGAATTTTCACTTTAATAATATCAATAGTGGTTATATTTACATAAATTATTTAAGAAACTAGTACAAATCACGTTACTAATATATGAAGCTTGAAAAAATCATTTTTCAAATATAGGAAATTATTAATGATCACATTATTAATATATGAAACGGTTAAAATTCACTTTAAAAATGTAATGTTATAAAAAACTTTTTTAATTTAATAATATATATACAAGCCTTTAAACACAATTTAAAATCAAAAATAAATTTAATAACTTATAAAATAATTTTAATAATTTATAATAAAAAATTTTTAATTTCTAAAATTACTTTTTTATCTGACTGCAAATTTGATAGATATTGTTAACGAAAAAATAAGAGAAAACCTGACCCTATAAAAATTGTTGTAAATCTAATAATGACTATAAATTTGTTGACTAGTTTTTTTCCCCATTGAAAAATCATTATAAATAAAATAGTTGAAATTGAATAGAAATGGGTGACTAGAATTAAATGACTTGATTTTTTTAACAATGGCTTAGAATTGATTGACTATTAAGTAATTGACTAGGAGTGCATTTTAATGATTAGGATAAATTCATTTCTGTTTTAATTAAAAAAAGTATTGACTAGATATGCAAACTAAAAATATTATCAGAGTTATATTGTGTATTTGACTAGAAAGTTTAACTTTACTTAAGACTACATATATTTGACTAGTTTTCACTCGATTTGTTTAAAAATATATGACTAGATTTGTTATTATCATTTTGACTATTTTTCACTATTTTTCACTATTTTTGATCTAAACCCGTTTACACGGTAAGAAATAATCAGTTTATTGTTATCATAGCCGTACAAAATTTTAAATTTTCAATATATTATTTGAATATAATATTACCCGTCCGTATACTATTAATAAATTTTATGTATTATGTTATATGTTTGTATGCAATTGAGTGATGTGTCACTGAAATTAGACATTACTTAGATGTTGGGATGTGACATACAGTGTGATTGCCGTTGGGTATGTGTTTTTCGTTGCGTTACAACTGAGTGTGACGCATAACCTATTGCTGCAAAGTTGTACTGTATCTCTCCGTCAACCAAATACTTATTTTCGCTTTATATCGCAATGTCCAACACAAACGCGTTCATATAATTGTTGGTCGGTATGTCATTGCACAGCATAACAGTTATCGCATTATTAGTCCGTCTTAATTGCACGATATATTCATATAATTACTAGTCAGTATGTCATTGCATGCATAATAGTATTATCGCTCTTTCATTCCGTTAACATTTAATGTATGGATTAATAAAATACTGAAAAGTTAATGGGTTAATAATGTTCGTTCGCGTTAAGTTTGAGTCATGATACAGCATACGTATATATATATGCACATCTCTGTGCAAAGTTCGGTGCAATTCACTGATAGTGATATGCATTGTCTGACACCTCACAGAAACAGACTAATTTTTAAGACCATACCTGGTAATTAGCCCTTGATTTGGGGGTACGTTCGCAGCTGTTAGCTAAGTATCTATAATTTATTTGCTTATAGAAAAAAATGTGTATGCGTTTCGCAGTGCTTCTCTCTTTGTTGACAGTTATGCTAGTGCTGTACATTTACCTCCCATAATGAAATTCTAATATTTATGTAATTCATTTGGTATTGAGATGCAGAGCCTAACAACTTAATTAAAACTAAATTTATAATAATATAGAATAATAGCCAAATCATTTATGATTAAAGCGTATAATTTAGTTGGAATATATATGGAATGTTTTAAATAGAATAGCGATGGTTGTGATCATTTTAGCATCGATTATAAATGCATACATAGCACACATAGCAAACTCATAGTGTGTGCGTTTACGCTCGTTGTAGCTCTGCGATGACTTTATGGGCAGTCATAGTTTGTATATGATCGTTGGTACGGTAATATCTGAATTTATAAATTTAGTTTAAGTTAATATAATGTCAGTGAGAGAGGGGTTTTAGAGTGTAAGAGGATCGAGGTCATTAAAGGGGAATAAATCAGTAAATCTGTTTATGTGTCAATGAACGTAGATTTTATAACGCATTATAGGCGTCAATGTTAAAAGTATAGCTAATGTAAAAGTATGTGCACTACACATACTATGTCGTTAATGTTGAAATATAGTTACTATCAAAATTTTGCTATTGTTAGAATATACCTAATGTTAAAGTTGCATATGAATAATTATTAGGAACCACACTTTTGGGAACTGATTTGGTTGATGGTCAGCTAGCTTTTCGATACCAACTATTTCCTAAAACCTGTCGTTCGCGTTTTGCCTCGTAATTGGAAAGTCTATTTGGTTTTGGTTTTTCTAGACGCTACTGTTTATCTAACTTCGTCTTCTAAACTTAAGGTTCGACATTATTGTTTTAGTTATAAAAAAACTAGTTAGTACATTTTGTGTTGAATCATCTATGCGAACAATGTTCCATGTCCAAGGAAATCGATCGCTGACATGATTTATTTTTGATTGAATGATGTTGCGTAGAAGTCGTTATAGTTATTCGAATAATCATATAAGTTAATGTTGTTTGACTTGATTGTTTTGCTTAGTAGATATGATGCAAATTCACCGCTGATAAACCATGGTGTTTTAGAATTTATAAATAATAATTTTTTGGAAGACATGGTTTCTCGAATGGCTTACAAAATCTTCATGTTTCCCATTTTATCTGCAAATTGTTGATCTGTATCATCGCGATGACGTTCATTGCTTACATTAGCTATGTATTCAGTTATTCGCACGTCGTTGTATAATGTATTACTGATGGATGTGAAAACAGCATGTTTGTACGAGCGATGTTTACAAGCGATGTATCTTAAACTAGATAATACCATATAGAGTTTAAATTAATAATAGTTACACTTAAAGCTCAAATATCGCATATTAAGTGTAATCAAATAAGGAGAAGTATTAAAGTTAGATCATGCGCAGTATCAACGAGTTACAACATTAATAAATTTTAAATATATGATTTGTGATAATATACAAATATTTATTTGCAAACTATGAATAAATTTTTAATTTTATAACAAATAAGAATAAATGGGTTTACTCAACTAAGATTTAAAAGGGGTTAAGAATTTATATATATTGTTTAAAGTTGCTAATGGTTTGACTTTTAACAAACCAAAACCAACCTTAAATTTACGTTTTCATATTCGGCCAATCCAAACCATTACAAAAAATAATTATGTAAACCAATCCAAACCAAACCAATCCATTACAACCATAAACAATTAATGAAACTTTTATTCTGTGAACATTGTTATAAATTAATTTTATAAAAACAAATAAATATAAGTCATATTTTATTATAGATTAAACGCAATCAAAAGGTATTTTAACATAAGAAACGCATAACCTATTAATTGTTATTTTTAAAATTGATAAATTTTGATTATTTGAAACCATAACGCAAACTAATACAAACCGCAAATAATTGATTAAAACGATTGACTTAAAATTAAAAACCAAACTACTAGCACCTTTACTATTGTTGTTGATGTTGTTATTGTTGTTGTTGTGCTGCTGCTGTCGTTGCTGGAGCCGCCGCTTTTCTCGTTCGCGATGTGCCGTTTCGCGAAATTGCAATCTTTTCTGGGATCAATTTACTTCGCGGATTTAGAACCGCAAACTTTCCCAGTCTTCATCCGACTACTCTCGCTTGTACGAAGCGTTCAAATCGCGATTTATTTGTTGAATCGATTCATCATTGTTGTAACACATAGTGTTACTGTATTCACTTATTAACTTTTCATTTATTCTTAACATCAACTGAATAAGCCTACAACTAATACATTCAATTTATACTTATTTGTTGATTCTGGGTATGATCAAACTTTTTAAAACTTCTCTTTATTTGGTTACACTTAATGTATGATACCAGAGCTATTAGGGTAACTTATTATTTATAAACTGGATATATGATACTTGACTTACAAGTGTAACTATTATTAATCAAAACCGTAAATAGTAATATCAAATGTATGATACGGAATATGTTAGCTATGCGTTACTTTATAAGGTAGCATCTATTACACATAATTTACGAAACTTGTGCTGAATGTATAACTAATTTCACTTTATAATTTATATGGCAACAACTACTGTATGGTATGTTTTTATGTATTTATGGTAACATTATTTGTTAACTTTAACTAATTACTAACTTGAGTTATTACAAACATTCAAATTATAAATTTGAATACAATTTTCAAAGTGAAACTTAAATTGCAATTTTTTACAATTTTTTTTGGTGTTTCCAAATTTGCAAAATTTGTGCAGGTGTCAGCCATTTTATACCTTAAATTTTTACATAATTTTACAATTTTGTAAATATTTTTTGCAGTTATTTTTAGCTCACTAACAAAGTCAGCTATTGGATTTGACATGTCCGTGTGTCTGTCTGTATGTCTGTCTGTAGACTTTTTTAGCTCACAAAAATCAGCCAAAAATGACCAAAATTGTGTCAAAAATGAGTCAAAATAGTCTCAAAAATGGCCTAAATAAGGGCAAAACAGGGCTTTTATTTCGTCAAAAATGACTAAAAATGGGACAATAATGGCTGAAATAGGGGAAAATAGGGCTTAATTTGGGTCTAAAATGACTAAAAAGAGGCAAAATTGGCTTTAATAGGGGCACAAAAGGGCTTAAAATGGGTTAAAAATGACAAAAAATTGGGGGTACTTTGGTTTAAACTGACAAAATCGGGTATTAAATTGTTATAATAAGGGCAAATATGAGTATTTTGGTGTCACGCGTCTTACTAATAATACTAAAACACGTTATGACATGCTCAAAATTAGGTCTATGAGCACAATTTTGATGTTACCTCGTCGATAGTTAAACTACAAATGAATAAAAATATCCTTAACACTCACTGAAGTACTATTTACAACAATGTTTTAAAGCGCATAAAAATTTTAACGAAACAATAATAATTAAAAGTTTTGTTTATTTAAAAATAGAAATCAATAATGTTAGCCAACAATAGATTAAAAGTCAAAGTGAGCGCATTACTTATGTTCATTCTTGTTTTACACCTTATGACTGACACCTGCACGTGCCCTGCACACATCAGATTTTTTTTACCTATATCCACAAATGCTCACCAATGTCCATGCGACCACTTAAGGAAGGGAGGAAGCGGTAGGACTCGAACCCTGGTCTCTATACTAAACATTGACTGCTACTACTATACTAAGCCTTAGACATAAGAATAAGCTTTTAGTTTTAAAGTAATTCGTGCCAAAAGCATTTAAAATAATAACATTACTGAGATTTAGAAGGAACCACCAGTTCCACAATGACAACTATATTTTAAAAACGAATTTTCAAAAATTGAAGTCGTGTTCTGGTCACAGGCCCAAGGCTACTGCCCAGAACTCGACTAATATAACAACAGTTATAATATCATTAAACAGATAAACAGACAATTGCTGATCGAAAGAGGTTTATTCCGGCGAAACGGGTTTTTAACACTAGTATATTATCGTTTGGATTTGTCTAATTTAAGATTGTTAAAAAGGTTGGATTGGTTTGAGAAAATTTCTCTGACTTAATCAAGCAATGTTGTGTCTGTGTATCAAACCGACGAACGGTGTCAGTGTTTGAATTTATTAAAAAAAACCAAAAGGTTGGAGTCGGGCCAGTCATAAATCTATAGATCCGATGTAGCGGTCGTGCTTAAAACTTTAACCGATTTCGTAATCATGCAAAGAAAATTAAAATTTTATTTACATAATTTGTTTAAATTTATTTGATTAGTGGTGTAGTGAAGAGAAATCAACCAGTTTTAAGAAAAACACACTTATTAACGCACATAACTACAAATTAAAACATTAATATTCATAATAAGTTTCTAAAGTTAAGCCTACAGAAAATATTCATACATACTTCATAAAAGCGAAAATAATTAATAATAAATAGTTTCCAACAGTAAAATCCAACTCTTTTTTGACTCAAACTATCGATAAATGATAATAACTATAATACACACAAACACATGTAAATACTTTTTATGTTAATACTTAATTAAATTATTAAGTGAATAAATAACCTTTATTCTCAGTATAGTGTTAATACTTCTATCATTATAAGCATTCAATTTTATGACCAGTTTAAATGATTTGCTAGATTCGTAAGCCAGCGAAGAAGCGGTGTTTATAAAACCAATTAACATTAGAATAACAATAGTTGTTCCATACATAAACATCAATCGAGGCAATACTGTCATTTTACCAAACAATAAGTCATACAATGCCAAACAGATTATAACAGAGTATAACAAATAAATCCAAAACACAAACTTTGCCCAATAGTTGTTATTATAATCTTTAATTTGATAATGTAATTCATGTAAAGATTTGATAATCGATCGAATAAAGTTATTGTTAATTCTAATTACAGTTTGTTTTGCCTTATAAACGATTTTATCATTAATTTCTCTGATTTTTAACTTCAAATAATAACAAATTAGATAAAAGTAAACCATTTGCCAGACAATAAAACCAAAATGATAACTGATGGCATAAGCGAAGAATAAACTCCATGGAATTGCAAACATTAGAAATTGCATAAAAGTGCAATTCAGCGCTAATGGTATTATGTTAGCCATGAATGCTAAAGTTGGAATTAATTTATTTATGTTGAAAGGTATTAAGTTGAATAGAAATCTTGATTTATTAAGAAATATTTTAATTTTTTCGATATCATTGAGACCAATAGAATGCGGAGAAACAAATCCAGCCATCATTTCAAACACTTTCATATATGACGGATAAATATTATATTTGTAATTCCAATAATGTATTGCTTGAGTAATATATCCTATAGAATAAAATAATAGAAATCCCACGTTCATCTGATTACGGATTTTAAAGAAGAAAGACATATCTTCGATTTTGACAAAGAAATCTTTGTTCTCTTCTTTAGTCATGATAGAAATAAAATTTCGAACGCATACAATTGCAACAATTATTAGTGATATTAAAGGATTAAAATATACTCGACTTCGCTTAGCATTACCAATCATAAACTGCCACAATCCTATCTCATAGAAATGATTTCCAGCATTTTCGATGATCATATATGGAGGTAATGTTTTACTAATATCGATCTTAGACTTGTGATTTTGCATCTTATTTATTATTTTTTTAAATTTGTCAAATTAAAAAAGAATTATTCTGCTTATATTAATTAAAATATATAAACTGTATTTTTGTATAAATAATCTAATTATCTACTATTTTCTAAATTAAAAATTTTAAAAGTCAAATGCATACATTGAAGATTAAGTACTGTAATATTGGAATAATAATTAGTATTGAACACAAAAAAATATAAATAATATTTCAATACAATATGCGACCATAATTTTAAATTAATAATTATGAATAATTATTTAGTAGCATTCTATAATTTTAAAAAATATAAAGAAGAATTATTATCCTGATTTTTACCCTTAATATTGATTGAATTTTCTAAAAATGGCAAATTCAATTAGTTTTCAAGTACAGTCTTAATACGATATCCAAATATAAGACTTTAGAATTATATCGTGAACTTCTTTTATTTCATTCTCTAAATTTATACTATAGAATAATATTAAATCTATTTTTGTATAAATAATCTTAAGTTGTCTGCTATTTTCTTAATTAATAATTTTAAATGTCAAATGCCTACAATGAAGATGAAGTAATATTTGAATAATATTTGGTATTGAATTCATAAAATATAAATAACATTTCAAAACGTTATAGACCATAATTTTAAATTATTAACTATGAATAATTTTTTAGTAGCGTTTTATAAGTTTAAACACAATAAAGATGAATTATTATCCTGTTTTTTACCGATAATATTAAATAAATTTTCTATAAATTGTAAATTCAATTAGTTTTCATATGATCTTAATAATATATCCAAATATGCAAAGTCAGATTAAAAAACAAGATCGACACAATCATGGCTCACTTTATTATTGATTAACGTATACGTATATCGCAATTATACTTTAAAGCCAAGATACTACAAGATCTTTAACTTTATGCATAAAACTTATCGAAATTTGTATATTATACGCGTGTCTCAGTTTATTTAACTCAAAGAAAAACATAAATTTATAGTCGATTGTAATGTTCATTTGCAAAGACTATTTAACTTGGAAAATAACTTTACATTATGTATTTAATCGATCCATTTAAAGTGACATATATTCTTATCAATTTAGTTATATAAAACAATGCTAAAGTCAATTCCAAATAACTTCAGCCAAAAGGGCAGACTCGGTTTTACTTACTCGTGCATCCACCGTTATATAGCATATCAATAGGCTGCATGTTTTGCTATGTTAAATGCTTAATAAAGGCTGTCCACAACACTAAACTTAAACATATTAATACATTGAAAATAACATATTATATATAAATACTATACAGACAAATATTTTATCTAATCTTATAAATTATTTATTAAGTAAAATTCTCTAAACTCTAAACTATTTAAAAGTATGAATGTAGAGGGCAATAGAGTATATTATACAATAAATACTCTGTAATGGAAATCTAATTGATAATACAATGAATACTTCTTTTGTTTATATCTACCCCTACCTATCTCTGACTTCAAACAGGCCATAAAATGGTTTGTGAATTGTTGTAAAAAAGGTGCATAAAAATTTTAAATTTAATATGTTATACTGGTCACGACTTGCTTTTAAAAATTTAATTTTAAACTAAACAGCTTAATAAACGGGAATTACAAACAATTATAGTTTATAAATGAAAAATTAAATTTATCCTTTATTATATAAAAGAAAGATCTCTCTCTCTCTCTCTCTCTCTCTCTCTCTCTCTCTCTGTCACGTTCTCCTACAATATTATTACAGCTATTTTCACGAAAGGTTAACTAACAATATATAA
>JAQIXJ010002020.1:0-17450 GCA_034700185.1 Phthiracarus laevigatus | reverse complement strand
TATAAAGATTCATTTCTTGTTGACATGATTAATATACATTATGGTTCAATTAATAAAATATAATAACCAAAGTGAGCTCATTACTAATGTTCATTCTTGTTTTGTATTGATTTCAAATAAAGGATTACAAATTTTCGGCTGGTAACTCATGTAATTTGTTGCTTTAGTTAGTAAGAAGAAACTGTTTGTAATTAACTTTTTATTCGGTAAATTACTAAAACCTGAGTAGAGAGTTTAAAATTTAAAAAAACAGATTCGGATTCAAAATTTGATTTTCCTTACTATCTAACGGCTGTGCTTAAAACTAATTCTAATAAAAGATAAAATTTAATACTCAACTTTCATGGATAAAATAAAATAGTTTAATTTTACTCACCCATTGCAATATACAATAATTATTATAAAATTAACTGAATGCAATAAATAAAACATTTCTAATGTATCTTTTTTCCTTTATTTCATTTGTTTCGTTAAAATACGTAATTTCTTTGAAATTAACAGGAACTTATGACATATTAAGGAAGGAAAATATAATTTACCAGTACATTAGTTATGCACATTTTAACCTTTTATAGTATACTACGAAGAATTTAGATTTGGAAAACTCTTAGGGAGTAAATAAGCAGAAAATCCACTAAAAAGTAGTATTTATCTGCCTATCAACTTATGTTTATTTTATTTCTTCCTTTATCCGAAAATATATTGCCTCACGTGGTTTTGATAAACTGGTCCGAACTCCATTTGAGTACAGCCCTTTTTCCGTTTCTTCTTTTTATAATAGTGATGATAGCACCGATATATACGTCCACAAATATTAAATCGTTAGCGATGATTTTCTTAACCCTTAAAATAAGCGAGAAAAAGATGTGTACTGACAGTAATTGAGTAAAATGCGCAAAGTAAGGTTAAAATGACAAAATATTGAATTAAAAACAATTGATATATACTTGTAATTTCATTTTATTACTGCTAATAAGCGGTAATAAATTGATTTGATCTTGATTTTAGTGGTATCTGCCATTTTGGCAGAAGTATATAATAGAACATGGATTAATGGGATCTTATAAAGAAAGAATTAATACACTATTCAATAGTTATTTTATCGTCAGAAATGCGTTACGAACACATCGACTTGGATCATATCTAACTGATCCAACATTTATCAAATAAAAAGGAAACTTTTATCTTGACAAATACATTTATATCATTAAATATGTTGGTTTGAATGAACGGTTAATTTGAATAAATTTCATCTTATCTATTTCACAGAATATCACGCATTTAATAAATATTATTCCAAACTTTACATGGAAAAATCATATAAAAGGCAAACTAATGTAATAACACTTCATATTACTACAGGAGTTATTATCTTTTATAATTTATCATTGCGAACTGTTCTGTTAAACAAATAAATTTAACTTATATTGATTATGACTTCTAAATTAGAACTTGCTATTTTGGTTTGGTTGTGATGCTTTTTGCCGCAATTTATTTTGATTTATGTTTACTGCCAATTCTTAAATTTAATTTTCATTAATTTCTTATCTTTCAGGCGATGCTGTTTTATTAAAACGCCAAGATCTGGGACACCCTTAAATTGGATGGGGTCGGTGATATAATAGAGGTGCTGTGCCTTAAGAAACAACAAACGCTACACATGGTTATCGAAACCGAACTCGAATTTTAATCAGAACGCAATATCCAAAGTTGATTTTATTTTTGAAATAAATTAATATTTAAACAGAAAATGAATTGTTTTATTCACTGAATTGTATTTAAAATAAATAAGCACTTATTTAAGAACTATTTATTATTTCCTTTTATCGGTTAAATACAAAGATATTTTTATTTAATAATTTTAGTTAACTTTTTAATTGAATTATTATTTCAAGCGCCTTTTGTCGGCTTTGAATAACAACTGATTATATTTTTAGATAAGTAATAAAATAAATGATTAATAGTTACAATAATAATCACATGTTAAAGAAAATAATAAATTAGTCATTTTTAACATTTGAGTTATAAACTGCTCAATCAGTTACACATTAAAAAGTATTAAATAGTTTAATTATTGTTGAACTTTTATGAGTGAAGCGCGTAAACCGTGATATGCCACATATCATAACTATAACTGTCCGAGTTACAGACACAGCGTTTTCTGGGACACCTGTTGCGAAGATTATCAAATAAGTTATTAATTACGTACATGTTTTAGGCTGCTATAAATTGTAAATTTTTTTATCACAAATTCTAATAATTTTTATTTTCATTAATTTTTCATAAAACTTTATATTGTGATTACTTTTAAAAAGTTTCTTAAATAAACAAAAATAAACTAAACATGTGAGTGGTTTAATTTCACATAAAACCGAAAATTTAAATACAATTAACTTGCGAAATGTAAAAACAGATGAGAAAAAAATAAACTCGGTCATAAAATTGTTAATCTAACAAAAATTGAGTATAACCGATGTTTATACGATGGTGATTGAGGATTAAAATTATACTTATAAGGACGGATTAGATTTGAATTTGATTGTCTAAAAATTTTTGTAAATGAGTGCGAAGAGAACCACATTTAATTAAATTTAATTTAATTTGTCTATGATTGTGGTTAATAATTTTTTATGAACCGCACCAATCTCTTACATATGTAAATTTTTTGGGAAGAATATTATGTTATAAAATTTTTTCGCATTTTTATTTTCTTTAGTATATTAATTTCAGTCAATGAAATTTGAATGTCAAAGTGAGTGTATTTTGCATTTTTGTTCATTTTTTAGACAAAAAACAATTAATATTAGTTACCATTAAAAGATTGTTACGGTGAAACTTTTTAAACATCTTTTGAATATAATAAACTATAATTAAAATATAATTGTTATTGAATTAATTATACTTTATAATATAGATTATTATTATAAATATTGAATTATTTATAAAAATGGCATTCTATAGTAGAATGCTATTGCTTTTATATCAATTTAGTTTTATGTGCCGTTTTATTATATATGGCAAACTTTGACTTATATTTTTAGGACTTAGTTTTCGTTTAAATTATTTAAGAATATCCTTAACTTATGTTAAGATTTTTCATTAATTTTTCGAATAATAGTAATCATTCTTTTATTTGGAAATATTAGCCTAATGAATTGTCATTGATTCAAGATTAAAAGGATTTAAAATTAAATAATTAAAAAACAATATTAAAAGTATGGGATTGGAATTTTGTTTCCGCATTTCGTCTAACAGTAGTATAGTTAATTACGAAAATAGCAATTTTACAATTAGTGAAGAGAATGTTTTAAGAGTTTTTCCGTTAATGCTGAATATATACCCTTTAATTTCGCAAACTAAATACGTAATTTGCGGACTTCTTATGAAACTACTGGTAGAATTATCCAAAAGATATGGTTACAGGCAAGTTAAATAAACTAATAATTATAATAACTGCATAGTATATAATAGAAATAATTGTATTTTACCTAAAAAGTGTTGTTAGAGTAAACAAATGGAGCGATTCGAAAGTACCTAACTATAATTTAATAAACGATGTGGATATTGTACTATTCCCTTTTCCTCATACAACGCGTTTGGATATGAAAATGTACTTTAATTTGAGTAAACCACTCGGATTTTTAGAAGGAGAACGAATTTATTCATATCTACAACCAAATCCTACACAAGTTTTTACTTATTTTCAAAGTTTTGATGCTTGTATTTGGCTTTCAATAACTATCTCTTTAGCGATGATTTTCATGATTCTAACGATAAGTGAGAAGAAGATGTACAATGTCTCGAATTATTTTTTGGGATACATTTCAATATTAATGTCAGAATGCTTTCCCACAATTGCTTATAATAAAGTTAAAAGATTATATGGTCAAAAAGTAATACTAATGGTTTGGCTGTTGGCTTGCACTGTATTGTTGGCAGCATTTTCAGGTGTAATGCGAAATTTTTTCATGAATACCTTATCTTTTGACATTATTGATTCGTTTGGTCAACTTCACAACAATGAAATGCGAATAATTACATTAAATTTTTCCAGTTTTAATGAATACGCAAGAAAACATAATGATTTACGTAATCGACTATTTTACATAAAACATCCTTTACCTTTTATATACCCTAAACATCCAGAAACGATTGACGTAATTTCTAAATTGAAATCAAGAAAGTATGTTCTGGTTACCAAAAAACAATATATGGATTCTATTAGGGTTTATAATAACAATATTTGGACAAAAATGTTAGCGAATGAGATTTATGTTTCTAAATATGGACTTTCTGGAGCACATTATTCAATTCCTATCGCTAAAAGGAATAGAAAACTAGTTTACGATTTCAATAGTTTGTAAGTTTATATATACTTTCGTAAATATCTCATTAACTCAAAATTATTCACAATTATTATTCTGACATTGTTACACATATAAAGATTTTTACAATAGCAGTTTTAAAGTTTTAACAATTTATTCATTAATTTTAAATATGATAACCTTAAAATTGCATTTGAAATGTGTCTCATAATTTAGCAAATGCAACTGTACTTTAGTAATCTATGGGCTATTTAATGAATTTTTGTTAATTTTGTCACACCTCAATCTTAAATTAGTTAATGAAATTAGTGCTCATGATTGATATTATAACAAAAAAAGAACGATACATTCATAAAGAGCTCAGTTTTTCTTAGGATAATGCATTGTGATACGACAAATATTAAATGTTCTAAGCCAATATTGCAAATTTTCAATTCCTTTTTCATTTTAAGAAATATGAAAAATCCCTAAATTTATATAAAACCGCTTACAGGAGAACAGAAAGACAGACTAACAAACGGAAGGACATACTCAAATTAATAAGCTCCACTTTGACTATTCAAAGCGAGCTAAAAAATTAAAGCGTGCTTTTGCTTTATTATTTAAACCTACTTGTGTATAACATCCTATACTGCAAGATCTTTATTTTACTTCAATTAATAAATATGTTTTTAAATCGACAGATTTAAATAGCATTTCTTTTTTTACTGTAGGGTTATTTTCTTATATGAGAGTGGAATTTATAACTATTGGATATCATATAATAGCTTAAGAGGTTCTAATAATTGGATGGACAGCTATTACACGAATATTGTTTTTGATCTCAATAGATTGAAAGGCATATATTATTTATTGTTTGTTGGCATTGTATTTTCCATCGTATTATTTATTCTAGAAAATTATATGAAACCATTTCTAAACAGGTTTATTATTTAAATAAACAATTCTAATAATATAGTTTGAGTAATATTAAAATACATAATTATTATTTGTATTTAATAAAGCCTCTGCGTAGTGCTGCACTGAATTACTAATTAGCATATTAGAGTACTAGATATAAAGATTTGTTCGAGATATTCATTAAATAAAACATTATAATAAAAACAATTACTTTATTCTGTCATAAAAATATTTTAAATATTTATGATTCTCAATTTCGAATCAAATAAATGAATAAAATATAACAATCAATCATAAAGAAGTTATACGGAAAAGTTTATTTGTTAAATAATATTTATAAATTAAAACTCTGTCTTATATACCATATAAGAGCTTAAGGATTTTTTTCAAGGCTTGAAGCTTTGTTACTTGACTTACTACCACTACAAAAGCTACAAAAAACTTTTAGCACATAGCTGTTGAACATAAGAAAAACTTATTATAAATTTGATCATAAAACTCCCGGTTATAAATTAAATATGCTTATCTTCCGTTTAACAACAGGCAAAGATACTATAAATTTAAAATTTCTCAATGTTCAATCTATGAGCTGTCATTCTTTTCCAGATTTAGCTAATTTAAAGTTATAGGCAGTTAGCGTTTGAAAAATAGACAGTTTAATGACTGATAAATGGCTCAATAATTTTTTAAACAATGCCAAATTATTTCATATTAGATAAAAGATTCTCAAAAGTTCTAGTTTCTATTCTAAATTATATTAATACTAAAGAAATCATATTTCAGGTTGAGCTACTATAGCAACAACTTAAGCCTTAGTTTCAAAATCGTTTGAATTTGTATAAAGAAATTATTAAGTTTGAATGCATTGATCACTATATGGCACTCCCACTCCTAGTGATTCGAATTCAATAAAATCCGATTCATATAAGCTTTCACAAACTATTAATGTTTAATATATAATCTGTTGAAAGAACTCTGTTTCCTGTAATTCATTAATTTTGTTATCATATTTACCAACAATAAAACATTTATTATCTGTTGATAACGCAACACATAGTTCACTATGCATTGTTGCTGCGATTTTAATGAATTTCATTGTAGAATTGATTATTGTTGGCTCACTGTGTGACAAACACTCTCCAATGTGACCATAAAAATACAAATCACATTCGGACGATAACTTTAATGTATACCAATCGCCACACATTATAAGTTTAGTGTTTCGAACCTCTATTTTGGTTGGAACGCTTTGATTGCCTTTTTTGCATCCAATAAACAAGGAATGAACAATTTTATATATTGCAATATGAAGTTAGTGTTGTCCCTTATTTAGCACTAAATGTAGATTCGAAAATCTAAGCCTGTTTTTATTAGAACATACAGACAGAAATAAATAAACTATTGCATTAGCTTGACTTTAAAAACAAAAAGTTTAATAAAAATTAAATCACATATAGCGTAAAATAATGTAAAGGTTAAAAACCACAAGAATAATGGTATTATATAATACGATAATTTCACAGGAAAAAATAAATACAGTTAAATATATATATTTACTTGTTTTATCATATATGTTTCACAAAAGTGCAAATAATTAATGAAATTATTCATAAATTTACTAGGAAAATCATATAAAAGGTGGAACAGTTTATATGCTAACAATTCATATTAATAGAAGAGTTATTGTCTATTATTAACTACATTAGCATCAATTCAGTTATAAAATTATATTTCTCTTAAATTGAAAAAGACTTCGAAAGTAGTTCTTGCTATTTTGGTTGCAGCGCTTATTTCCGTTATTCACTTTGATTTGAGTAAGTTTACTGTCATTTCTTTAATTTAACATTTATTAATTCCATATATATCAGGCGAAGCTATTAGTTGTTAAGATCAGGGTTACCCTTCAAAAGGATGGGGTAGTTGTCATTGGGTAACTGTCCGCGTGGATCGCACAGTGTTTTCTGGGACATTGGTTGCAACAATGGTCAAAAATGTTGCATATAAATTATTCCGAGAAAATTTAATTCAATATTAGTGATTGATTCCGTACATGCGTTTATAAATTATAATATTGGTTTCAATGCAAAAGACTAAGTATTTAATTAAATATTTTTGCTTAAAATTTGTATTTTCAAGTAACTTTGAAATTTCTCTTTAAATATAATAAAATTTAACTAAACAATTGATTGGTTTATTATTAAACATAATATCGCAGTGAGAACAAGTAAGATCGAAACGGTCTTAAAACATGACTTTAATGTAAATTTTACTTAGTTTATGGTCGCTTGCTTTCTTGGTTAAACCCAACCAATGTTTCAATTTATCACTAGTAATATCCCGTATACTGGACACGTTGGTCCGTTTTTAATAACGTTTATTGTTTCGCTTATTAGCCGTAATTGTCTAAAATTATATAAAAAACCGTAAACAACGCAAAATAATAGTTATTATTTGTTATTAACTAACTTTGCTTACTATTCGGTTTTACTAATAAAATTCTCTAAAATTAAATGTGAATTAGAAAATGCTTGCTATTTTGGTTGTGGCACTTATTTCCACCATTTGCTTTGAACAAAGGAAGTACAAAGGTTTTTGTTATAATCAATAAGTCTCAGTAAGAATAAAATGATTTTGCACATCGAATAAATGTTTTTGATTCAAAAAACATCCAAAATATAAATAAAAACTAATATCGGAAACAATTTTGCGAGAATAGAAAATAAACAATGAATTATTTTAAACAGTTTAGTTATTTGATTATGAACTGTTTTCGTTTTGTTGACTGCTATACATTTAAATTGTCGATATTTATTATGAATAAACAATTCAATAAAATCCTCTTCAAATAGTTTTATCTTCGAATCTATTATTTGTTTCAACTGATTATCCATTAAAATTTGTTCGTCATTTATTCGCCAAAAATGCTGCTCTTTTATCAATTGAACGCAATTTGGGCTGTGATTAATCGTCGGCGATAGCATTCGTTTTACTAATGATATCATAAAACTCATTTGAGACTTTAACAAACCACTTTCAGTTCTTTCGATGCTTTCATTATCACTTAAAAAGTAAAACAAAAATGATTTTATTGTTTAAAAATACGAAAATAATTTTTATGAATAAAGATATGAATTTTATTATTGCAAACATACTTGATATCGATGTGAAATAATTCCTGTATAATTATGCCCAAACTAAAAATGTCTAGTTTTGGAGTGTATTTTGTTGTGAAGTTCAATTCGGTTGCGCGATAATCTCTATTTCCTATATAATTGGTATGCGATTGATCAGAGTAATCATGAAATGTTGATAATCCAAAATCCGATAATTTATCAAATCTATTATTAACAAAATTTGTTAATAATATGTTCTCTGGTTTTAAGTCGCGATGAATAATGGGCGGATTTTGTGAATGTAAGTATTGTACGCATTCGAATATCTCATACAATAATTCACTCGATATATAATACCCAATCAATGATAGTGTATTGGCAGATGTTTTGCATTCTTTTATTATATTAATAACATCCCTCAAAGTAAATGAGCACAATTCCATTTGAATGTGAAGCAATTCGGTTTAATTGTCGGAATTCAAAAAACTATTTAAGTCTGAATCTTCAAAGATATTTTGGTCTAAATAATAGTTATGTTCGATTCAAGATTGAACATATTTAACAACAAACTCAGTTTTAAGTTCAGTTAAAAATTTCAGTTCCCTGCTAACATGAACCCTGTTTTGGGGTTCAAAACCTATTTTTTAATAGCATAAAATTTAGAATCAACATTGTATTTTGATTTAAATACAGTGGAAAACCCACCGACACCTAGTGAATAGAATTCAATAAAATCCGATTTGTATAAGTTTTCACCAACTATTAATGTTTTATATGTAATTTGTTGATAGAACGCAAATGCATCGTCAATTGACGTGTACTCTGTTTGCTGTAATTCATTAATTTGTTCATCATATTTTCCAACAATAAAACATTTATTATCAGTTGATTACACAACACATAATACACTATGCATTGTTGCTGCGATTTTAATAAATTTCATTGTAGAATTGATTATTGTTGGCTCACTGTGTGACAAACACTCTCCAATGTAACCATAAAAATACAAATCACATTCGGACGATAACTTTAATGAATACCAATTGCCACACATTATATGTTTAATGTTTCGAACCTCTATTTTGGTTGGCACCCTTTGATTGCCCTTTTTTGTATCCAATAAACAAGTATGAACAAATTTACATATTGCAATATGACATCAGTGTTAGCTCTTTTTTTGCACCAAATGTAGATTATAAAATCTAAGCCTGTTTTTATTAGTCATTTAGAGTGATCTATCGATTTAAATCAATAATTTGTGGAAATATTATCAGTTATTTTAATGATTTTCATTTTGTGACAAACAGTAGATTCTAAATCAGTCCAATTCGATAAATTTAAACGAAATCAAAACTCAAAAATGTTAAACCAACAAAGAAATTGATTGAATTGAAGCTCGTATAACTTATACTTAATTATGCTGATAAAGGTTGCGTATGACACCAAAAATGAAATCTTCCATGAATCCATATTTTGTTAATTTTAAGTTAAATTAAAATCATTTAAAAATTAGCGCGTGATTACCATTTTAGTAATAAAACGTTTTTCACGACAATATTTCTAACTAATGTTAGAGTTTTTCAACAATAATGCCAGTATATAACATAACACGCAAATTGTTATTCAATTAGATTTCAAAAAGAAACATAACGTCTAAAATTTTGTATTTCATAAAAAATGTCTATTATAAGCTGTTATATCATTATAATTATAAGTTAGTAATAAATTTTTTTATCGAAATAATTGACAATTTCAATAATAATTATTTGATATTATAAAGAAATCATATCGTCAACTGAATCACTAAAAACGATAATCCAATAAATCAATCGATTATTTGCAATAAACTACAAAGTATTAACAAATATGTAATCAAAATGGAATGGATTTGATGTGAATGGCGTCACAAATTCTTTTTTGTAATCGGCATCACAAAATCTGGATGTGAACGGCGTAACAAATTCTTTTTTGTAATCAGTGTCACAAAAATCTGGATGTGAACGGCGTCACAAATTCTTTTTTGTTTTCGGCCTCACAAAATCCTGTATGTGATATGCTTAACAAAATCTGGATGTGAATGGCATCACAAATTCTTTTTTGTAATCGGCGTAACAAAATCTGGATATGAACGGCGTCACAAATTCTTTTTGTTATGATCAGCGTCACAAAATCTGGATGCGAAGGGCATCACAAATTCTTTTTTTGTGATCGGCGTCACAAAATCTTGATGCGATCGGCGTCACAAAATCTTGTATGTGATAGGCTTAACAAAATCTGGATGTGGATAACGTCACAAATTTATATTTGTGATCGGCGTCACAAACACTTTTTTGTTTTCAGCGTCACAAAATCTTGTATGTGATTGGCGTCACAAAATATGGATGTGAACGGCGTCACAAAATTTTGTTTGCATTCGGCGTCACAAATTCTTTTTTGTATTCGGCGTAACAAAATCTGGATATGAACGGCGTCACAAACTCTTTTTTATGATCAGAGTCGCAAAATCTGGATGCGAAGGGCATCACAAATTCTTTTTTTGTGATTGGTGTCACAAAATCTGGATGTGATATGCTTAACAAAATCTGGATGTGAATGGCGTCACAAATTCTTTTTTGTAATCGGCGTAACAAAATCTGGATATGAACGGCGTCACAAATTCTTTTTTGTGATCGACGTCACAAAATACTGTATCTTATTGGCGTAACAAAAAACCGGATATGAACGGCGTCACAAACTCTTTTTTATGATTAGAATCACAAAATCTGGATGCGAACGGGTCACAAATTCTTTTTGTTATGATCAGAGTCACAAAATCTGGATGCGAAGGGCATCACAAATTCTTTTTTTGTGATCGTCGTCACAAAATCTGGATGCGAAGGGCATCACAAATTCTTTTTTTGTGATCGTCGTCACAAAATCTGGATGCGAACAGCGTCACAAAATCTTGTATGTGATAGGCTTAACAAAATCTGGATGAGGATGGCGTCACAAATTTTTATTTGTAATCGGCGTAACAAAATCCGGATATGAACGGCGTGACAAATTCTTTTTTGTGATCGGCGTCACAAAACCCTGTATGTGATTGGCGTCACAAAATCTGGATGTGAACGGCATCACAAATTCTTTTTTGTGTTCGGCTTTACAAAATCCTTTATGTGATAGGCATAACAAAATCTTTATGTGAATGGCGTCACAAATTCTTTTTTGTAATCGGCGTAACAAAATTTGGATATGATCGTCATCCCAAACTCTTTTTTGTGATCGGCGTCACAATATCTGGATGCGAACTGCGTCACAAAATTTTGTATGTGATAGTCCTAACAAAATCTGGATGCGAACGGCGTCACAAATTCTTTTTTGTGTTCGGCGTCACAAAACCCTGTATGTGATTGGCGTAACAAAATCTGGATATGAACGGCGTCACAAACTCTTTTTTATGATCAGAGTCAAAAAAACCCTGTATGTGATTGGCGTAACAAAATCCATATAAATGTCACAACTGTCTCTCTGTCTGTCTTTCCGTCCGCACTCTTATTCTAATTAAGGGATTTGAATATTTACTTTAATAAAGAGACTTTTCCATTTTGTTATTATAATTAAGTGATTTTACCAAGTTTATATTCTATTTAAGGGATTGTAAACGATATCTTATTCTATTAAATTGATTTCCATGTTATTAGGGCCAAATGTTGGCAAAAATTGGCATAAAAATGGTTAAAATTTGTGAACAATTAACAAAAAATAGGTGAAAATTGTGAAAGAAATTCAAAAAAATTGATAAAAATTGGAAAAAAAATCAAAAATAACCATAAAAAAATGCTAAAATTGGAAACGGGATCTAAAATTGTCAAAAATAGAAAAAATTCGTTATATTCTGAACCGGATATTCCGTTTTAATAGTAACAATTTAAAAAAATGATAAAAATCGGGTAAAAATAACCAAAAGAGAGAGAGAGAGAGAGAGAGAGAGAGAGAGAGAGAGAGAGAGTGACTGAAATTAACTTTACAAAGTCAGATATTATGACCGTATCAATCTTGTTTTATTTCAATCATGGCCTGTAAAGTTTTAAATCATTATTATACTCGTTTAATTGATGGTTTATCACACTTTCTCGTATTTATCAAAAATGTTCTTTAACGGATAAAGTTTTCGTGACGCAGAGGGGGAGGGAGAGAGAGAGAGAGAGAATTCTTTTAGTAAATAAGTAAGGATAAAATATTTATAAATTGTTAATACTAACACGAGATAAACAATATAGCAAATCATTCGTAAACTTTTTCGTTCAATTCTACAATGGATAACAATATAGTATTATTCTCATTAATATCATTGATGAGGCAGTAGCAACATAATTATACAGTAAGTTCCAATCAAATCGAGATATTGTTTGAAAATTCCGGAGTTCTAGATTTTAAGCACAGTATTGTTGTAAAAACTATTCGAGAAAAGTAAAATTATATTGTTTAAAAGCTAATAACTCTAAACCGTTAATAACGCATATTGTTTAACGCATGCAAACGAACAGTTATATTATTTAATACTGATTTAATAGAGTTTACAGACAATTTAAGTTTAACCAAACCAAAACCTAACTATACCAATCTAAACCTAACCATACATAACTATACCAATCTAATCCTAACCAAACCTTACTAAACCTAACCAAAACCTAACCAAAACCTATCCAAAACCTAACCAAAACCTAACCAAAACCAAACCAAAACCTAACCAAAACCTAACCAAAACCTAACCAAAACCTAACCAAATCCTAACCAAAACCAAACCAAACCAAACCGAACCGAACCAAACCTAACCTAACCTAACCAAACCTAACCAAACCTAACCAAACCTAACCAAACCTGCCAAACCAAAACTAACTTAACCAAACCTAACCAAACCTAACCAAACCTAACCAAACCTAACCAAACCTAACCAAACCTAACCAAACCCAACCAAACCTAACCAAACCTAACCAAACCTAACCAAACTTAACCAAACCTAACCAAACCTAACCAAACCTAACCAAACCTAACCAAACCAAACCAAAATGATTGGTTATCACAAAGTATAGATCTCGAGCCATTTGAAACATTCTTAAATGCTATTAAGTTTGTTCATATTGTGATTTAGTTTATATGCTTTTATTTTATTGTTGTATTTTATTTAATTCTTGAATAAAAAATTCAACGTTTTTTACAACAATATTGTGCTTAAAAGCTAGAGCATCCGAAATTTCTATTGTTGAGCTCTTAACGCGAAAAATACGATATTTAAAAATAATAGATAACGCCTAGAATTTAAGTTTGCGCGTTGTGTTTTATACGGGCACTATTGTTGTTTGCACGATATTTTTTGTCTTCATTTTTAATATAAGTTTATTAAGTTAGCACGCTGTAGGGGCGCATAAATATATAGTTGTGTTAACAATTATATTGTTCGAACTTATAAATATTAAACGTTTTACAACAATAGTGCCCGGATAAAGCACAACCACCTAATATTTTATTTGAAAATGTCTATTAAATTCAGTTTTATGTTTATAATTATAAGTAAGTTAAAAAAGGTTTTATTTTTGCGAAATTAATTAATGTTTATTTAAATTTGTTAAAATTTAAGTATTCATATCGTCAACTGAAACATTTATAAAACATAATTCAATAAATAAATCAATTATTTGCAATGAACTTCAAAGTATTACCAAACCAGTATATAACGTCGCGAAAACTTACGGTTACTTTACTTTTAAGAATGAGAAACATTTTATTTATGTCAAATATAACTATAATCACATTCATTTATCGATAATTTAATTTTATTTGTTGATCGCATACAAAGAAATAAAATGTTAGCGAATTGGACTGAATTAGAATGTCAATAACAATTTGAATTGTACAACAATAACAAAACTGATAATCATTAATACAGTCAGGTGTGGATTTATTTTGTGAGATATGTCGAGTTCATGTGTATTCATCAAGCGTTTATCGATATAAAGGAATTAGATTCTAAAATATTTATGATTTCGAAGTTAAATTTGAATGTGACATTTTTAAAATTTGTATTTAAACTGAGTATATGTGTTTAAAGGGTGTCCCAGAGGGGGCTGGAGGAGGTTACCTTCCCCCCAATGATTTCTCAAAAAGTTGACCCCACCCTACCTAAAAATTGAGAAATAACATCTCTATAGGGGAAAATTTTTATTTCATGTTTTTATTCCGATGGCAGAAAAATTGTCGCTTAAATCCGAGTAGTTTAACGCTCCCTAAAATTTTGAAAAGTAGGAAAGTAACCTCCTCCCAGACCGGCACACTATGGGACACCCTAGTTTAAACTAATTATAACAATTTTTTGCTACAATCTAAAAATATTTCAACCGGAAATATTTCGAAAGAAACTTGTAATTAAAATAATATACACTTTATTTAAATTTAAACAAAAATTTAATTTAATATTTCGGTTAGAATTTAATAAATAAAATTAATTTGTTTCTGAATCAATAGTGGTTGTTATTGGTTCGCTTAAATAAGTCAACGACTAGATAAGATGAAAAATATTTTATGTTAATCGATAGCATTTACTGATAATGTTTGAATTACCTTATTTTGATTCACAAAAATCATATAAAGCAAAATCGATAATTGTATGAAAAATATCGATATAACGATCACATTTAAAATCGAGAATAATAATAATTTATTTCGAGTATTATTCTTCATAGAATTGGGGCCTGAACTCAGCATTTCAGTAATCGTATATGTAAGTTAATTTAAGTTTATTTGTATTTGTCAATAGTTGATGGAGAGTTAATCATTACCTGTAGTTATTGTTACAATTTGATGATCACATTTTAAATACGTTTGCAAGTTTTTAATAAGACACTGGATTTGTAATTAATTATAACTATAATTAAGCATATTTTAAATATTTGTTAAATGATGTTTCGATACCTTTTCATTTAATATATTTTCTTCTGTAATACAAAATTTATGTTCTCCATTGTGATAGAATAATATTACAGCATATGATTGGTTGTTGTTTTCTATCGGCAATATTCCAGTAATTTCTAGCGATTTATTGATATCATAAATGAATTTTGGAATTATTTCATTTTTGTCAGAGTTGTTAATTTGATCGCAAACTGGAGATTTATATTTATTCCAATTCGATAGCATTATAAATCTTTGTTTTCGGCCAATAAATAATAGCAAATGCCGATTTTTCTCAATTTTATCATAAGAGATCGGGCGATAAGCAATAACTGATTTAAAATCAATGTCAACGTTTGAACATTTAAACGAATTCATCTTAAATGATTCCCATTCTGTATCATTCTTAAAACTACAAAGAATTTGAATCGTTTTTTCCTAAACGATTAACAAACTTATTATATTATTTATTATATTATATTATTTCCATTTATAATTCAATTACATATATAGTACAATGCACCATTTGCTTTTCGCCTAAAAGTAACTCGAAATATAATATATATGGGATAATGTCATCCTTTCGATCGTCTATGAAAACAAAAAATAGTGTTTTTTCAGATGAAATCGATGAGTTTATTGTCGGAACGATAAATAATCGCAGATCCATTAAATAAGTGTATTTATAGTTATTATTGACATAAAGACGATATCTCTTCTGATAAGGATTATTAATTTGGAAACTGTAAGTTGTCTTTACGCCATAAACTGATTTGTTACTGGTTTGAAGTTCATTGCAAATATCAGAATGATTTACTGATATTTGTTGCTTAAATGATTCAGTTGACCCAATCATTGCTTATATTTTAGCAAATTATTTAAAATCATTAATTTAATTTTCAAAAAAAAACATATTATTACTTACTTATAATTATAAAGATATAACTGTATTTAAAAGACATTTTCAAGTAAAATAATAAATTATAGACGATATCCTTTATTTTGAATTTTAATTGTAAAAAGTTTGCGAACGATTTGTTTTTGAATATTGTTTTCTCGTTAGAGTATTAATAGTTTAGAAATTTTTCATATCTCTCATATGAATAGAATGTTCAGTTTAAAAAACAAATCAATAATATATTAATATTTTTATGTCACGTTAAGCATCATTACATCACGTCAAACAAAACAATTAATAAAATTTATATTACGGAATTATATTTCAATGTATTATCTGATTGTTGTAAAATTCACGTGAAAAAGCTATTGTTTATAAACTTAAAAAAGTACAATTTAATCGAAATGCACGCTATATGCGATAGTAGCAAACTATTGATTATACTTTAACCTTTATTCCATATCATGTAAGCGAATTTTCAGCTTACATGTACAGTATAATATGCGAAATACTAGTCACATCACCTACTTATTAGTTATAAGCAATTCAATATTAGGCACTGCAGGCTAATAGTTAATTATTGTAATGCTGTTCCTGGGAATATAAAGATATTCAATTATAATATATTTTCAAATTAATTAAGTTCACATTACAAATGTTCTCATGTATATGTTTAATGCAAATACAATAACGAATATGTGTAACGATGAATGAATGTAATCTAAATATTCGTGATTAAGCAACTGAGAGCACAATCTTTATTACATTAATATAACTTTTATAAAAATTAAGTCATATTTAAATTTTTGGTGGTATTGAAAAAAAATTTGTGTATTGGGTACCAAAATCTAATCAGATTTAAACTACAATTAATCGATTTCGGAGATCATAGCATTTATAGCTTATATTAGTATATATCATTAAAATTAGCAAATAATAGCATTTATAAATATGAATATATTGATTTATATGTTTTTAAGTTGAAACGGGTTTTCTATTGCTGTTTATTGGTGTCACTCTATCTATAATTGTATAATTCTTTGAACTTTTCTATATTTTATGTTACAGTTATTTGCAGGGTGTCCCAGAGCGGGGCTGGAGGGGGTTACCCCCCCCAAGAATTCTCAAAAAGTTGACCCCCCCAACCTAAAAAATGAAAAGTGACAACTCTATGGGGGAAAAAATTTTTTTAATGCTTTTTTGACCGATGGCAGAAAAATTGTCGCTTAAATCCAAGTAGTTTGACCCCCCCCCTAAAATTTTTGAAAAGTCGGAAAGTAACCTCCC
>JAQIXJ010002019.1:0-17452 GCA_034700185.1 Phthiracarus laevigatus | reverse complement strand
AACAATTTAAACGCATTTCTGATTGACGGTAACAATGAATTGGCCATTATTCCAGCAAAACACAAATATTAGCAAAGAATCGTAATAATAGCAATGAATGATCACTGTATTGAACAACAGTTACGCGATTCGTGTTTCCCAACAGTTCATTGCGTGCTTAACTTCATCACTAATCAAAGTTATTGATGAATGATTGGACACATGTCTAAAGTATATTAATTGTTACACTGATTACCACTTTCCTTCGTCGCCATTATTACAGTAAAATGAAATAAAATTTTTTTGAAAGAATTTATTTAATGTATTTAGTTTGCTACAAATAATTGTTACCATAAAACTATAGTATTCAGCATTTTAAAGGTTATCCTTAATTTTTATCGGAATATATGGTACATCAATACAGATTTATTATACAATTTTTAATTATTAATCGAAAATATAAAATCTTATGAAATCACAGCCCTTTTAACAAAAAAAACACTAAAATTAAGCGAATCCAAATCCTTCAGAGCACTCTTGTATAGCTTTGAGAAGCATTACTCTTAATTTATCATAAGTTTCATAAGCAGGTAAATCGAGTTGATTGAAACTGAAATAAAACATAAAAACATTAGTATTAAATCCAATAAACTATATTTTGTATGTATCATACCATGTATGAGCAGAAGGCAAGCGATCTGTTGATCGATCGTCGCGATGAATTTGAAATTTCTGTGATCCATTCATTCCTTCGAGAGCGGCGAAACCTTGAAGCGGCACTTTAGAAGTGCCAGTAACGAACTGCAAGAACTTGGCTCTGTCTGCCTGATCGAACGAACGCAACGCTCGCCAAAACCACTGAATTTGTAATGAACTGGATTGATATTTATGGTATTCGGTGTTGGCTTTTAAATCATCGATATCCACGTTTGGCAAACCGGATATTAATAGTTCTAGTTCTTGTTCGTTGAATATTGAGATTAACCGTTTAGGAATTATTTCGTAAAATCCTTCGAGAAAAGCGTTTAATTGTTTTCTTATAGCACCAGTCATCTTCTCCTGACACACTAAACGCACGTATTCGTGCTTAACATCTTCGGTCACCACTACGTTTCGCCCATTTTGTTTGAGATCGCGAACTTCTGTTACCCCAAACTCTTGAATTTCTATGCTAAACATCAGCTCATAACCTAATTCTTTAACGTCATGATCCAATAAAAATACTAATCCTTGATAGAACGAATAATCTTCACTTTCCATATCCGTGTATCTGATATTGATATTAAAAAATAATGATTATAAACAAACGATAAAATAACAAGTATTTATAAAAAAATATGAACTGTACTGCACTTACTTAACAAGCTTTCCTAAAATATGTTTATAGAATGAACGAGTAAAATAACATTCCAATAGTTTATTGTCGTAAACAGCTTTGGCGATAACACGTCCAACAAATTTAAAATAACTCAAATGATTTGAATTACAATGAGAGGCAGAATTGATCATATATGTAACACGATCTCCAGGCGATGTGGTAAACAATGCGTACATAGGGTTGAAGATTTCTCTGGAGATAATGGTATACCATTCTCGCAAAAGGCCACCAGCGTCCTGACCTTCTTCGCCCTCGAAAACAATATAGAATCTATTTTTCCATTCTTCGGCTGGCCTTCTATGAAGTTCGCGAAAAGAGTCCTCAAAAACGTGTTCTCGTCTCACGTGTACGGCTAGATCTTCGCGTCGCGCTCCGTCATCCAATCTTTCTAATTCCTGTCTAAAGTAACGCCGTTTTACATCAAAGTCGAGAACTCTGGTGTGATCGACGAGTACAGAGAACGGTCCATCAGCGAGTGGTGTATTCGATTGACGCAAAATTTGATTGAGAACAATGCGATGCGTTTCAGCAAACGTTAGGAACTTTTGTGTGTCCACAGGCAAATTTGATACAACGCCAGAGTTCGAGTCCGAAGCATTAGACGCTTCAGGCACTGGCGATAGTGGAGCGATATCTTGATTAATATGTGCTAATTGCTGATCACGCGTTTCACTTCTATGATCTCGACGACGATTTGGCTCTTTCTCGGCCGCGTGTACTAAGAAGAATGCTTCAACTGCTGGCTGTAAAACCAGCACAGCGTGATGGTCTGGAGTGTCAGCTAATTCTAAGAGGCACGCGCTAAGAGTTTCCCACAAGTCATCCAAATGCAATTCGGCGCTCAAACTTTCGTCCTGTCCGTCCACTTCCATCGCTGCCACGCCATCATTGCGCTTATTCTTTTGTAATCTGATTGAATCTCTTAACTGAATAATCACTTTCAAAACTCTTAAGAAAAATGATTGACTCGAAGCCTTAGCGGTTAAGGCGGACATTGAAGGCAACTGTACTTCGCGCGCAGCGATAGTGTGCTTAACATTTGTTGGGGCAGTGATAACAACAGTGGTATTTGTAAATCTATCTTGAAGTAATCCCTTACCCATTTTTTCTGGACTCAACACATCGCTAGACTCACTAACATCATTGTTTTTCGCATTTAAAGATTTCAATTCTTCTACTAATGAATCGATGTGTAGACATACAACACATCCCAACTCTCGCGCACCATTCAGTAGTAATCGAAGTACAACTGTTCGCGTTGAGTAACAACTGCGCGATAATCTTAGCAACAATGCGGTCGCGTCTTCTAAACCTTCTTCGGAGCACGATTTAGACGTGAGAACGTCCACAGCGAGTTTAAGTTGCTCTTCGCTGGCAATAATTTTCTCATTTACTCCAGTTTGAGAGCTTTCACTTAACGATAATGATTTTTGTTCATTATTTGAATTTTCAGTTTTACTGTCATTAACAGAAGACTGTTGAGATGCATTAATATCATTGCTCACAGCTTCGTTGACAGCGATTGATGGTTGTATTGCTGGCGATGGTTGTGTTTGTTGCGCAGCCGTTGAAGACTGTTCAGTGGCGGGCAATGCCAGCGATATAAGTGCTAATAAACGCAACAGTCTATCCGTAAGCATCGAACTTCGCTTAATAACTGGATGCGAAAGCAAACTAATTATGTTCGACATGGGAGATGGTTCAACAATATTAGATCCCTGTTCGCATTCACCGATTGATTGAGATGGAGTGTTCCACAATGTGTTTGAACCTTTAGATATTAGTAATTAATTTTACAAAATAATTCAACAATTTCAACATAAATTGAAAATGAAACATACTTTGAGCCTTTAAAGCACTTTTTCCTTTTCGATTATTGCTCATCAAATCCAACTTTACAAGTACTTCCCAAAAATCTGTGGGTCCTTTATATATAGTCGGAGTTTGAGAATTAGAGAGTGTATTGTCGTCTTTTGGGTTCTGTTGGTGAGCGTCAGGTAAGAAATGATTAGGAAATGATTTTGCTAAAGCTATAAGTGTGTCGAGAACGTGACGACAAACTAATGGCGACGCTTGAGAATGAATTGTGATCGTGTTCGCCGATTGGCCACACGTACCACTCTTTTTGGTGATATTTCCGCTTCGATGAATTTGAAATACGTTCGTTCGGCAACCGAGAGCTGCATCCAAACTAATCGATAGCCATGAAGCCTGCGAATGGCTCGATATTCTGTCAAATTAATTTAATTACTTAATTTAACCAACAAAATCAAGAAAAAAACAATTAAATGGCCCTCATATCTCATAATCTTAAAAAATCCTTGAGAGTCACTGTTCGTCAAGTTTCAACAACACATCTCAAAGAGAATAGTCGCCAAAATTGTGGAACACTCCCATCAGCGCGCGTTTATAATCATTGGGCCAGAGAAACAAACGTTATTTAACTTACTTATGATTTGGTGTTGTGCTCGCATTACTTCCCTTTCTTGGTCTAACTTCCGTAACATCCTTTAAATCTTTAGTTTTTTCCATAATAGCTAATAATGACTGAATGACCCATTGACGGGTTGGTATGTGATAACACAAATTTCGAAGAACTCTATGCAATCGAATTGTGTTAAGTTTTGGTTCTTCAACAAATAGCAATATTAATAAACACGAAAGTGCTTCGTTGTCCAGCAATTGTCGACCTCTGAAACGACTGCTGGTAAAAGTAGGTCTGTGTGCGTTGACGCTCGAACTGGCGTTAAGATTACTGCCACCAGTGCCTGATCTAGAAGTTGAAATATTCCACGGCCACTGACCCGGTGGTAACGTATGAATAGTATAACGCGTTCCAATTCGGCCTCCAGAGGCTACAAATAAATGTCATTTTTTAAATAAATGTGTTAATCATAAGAAAATATTTGTCTACAAATATTACCAGCACTTCGTAGGATACGCGATAAAGCAGTTCCCGCGTGACTAGAGAAGAATCGCTCCTGTAATTGTCGATGTCGTGCTTCAAATTCTTGTCTCAAAGATTGAGCTTCAGTGGCTAAATCTGATGGTAATAAAGCGAGTTGACTGTCATCCATATCTGCCAATACTTGACGCCTTAAACCAGGCGGTAGTGTTTGAATGAAACTTCCGGCGTCTACAGGTGTTTCAGGATTTGAATTTTGAGCCGCCAATCGCTGTTGTTCTGCGCGCTGTTGAGCCAAAACCTCTTCCTGTATATTAGGCGGAAGAGCGGCAAGAAATTCAGGATTCACTTCAGTAAACGTAGCGTTAGTGGTGGCACTACTACTGGGTTGTGCTGCGGGCGCACCGCTTGTCGTTCTCTGTTGTTGTATTCTTTGTAGTCTTAATTGTTCGGCTATTACTTCTTGACGTATATTTTCGGGTAAAGCTGCCAAAAACGAAGGATCAACTCCTTCCGGTATTTCAACATCTATACAATTTGCAAATCTATTAGTTAACTAGAATAGAATCTTGACAAACAAAATAAATGCAAAGTCAAGCCAGTCATGACAACTATTTTAATATATGCACGTTATAATAAAAATAAACAAATATTGATTATATTTGATATTCCCTTCTTTGTGCAATTAATAAACAGTATTGAATTGCATTGCATTGCTTACCTCCTAATATATTTGAGAATTCACTTAATGTATGATTAATAACATTCGACAAATTATGATTAGTGTTGACAGCATTATCATCGTTTGTGTGCACTTCAACAACACTACTCGCTTCGGGTGTAGGAGTAGCTGTTAATTGTATTCCACTCGCATATGTTTCTTCATTCACAGCTATATTCACTCCTTCGCTGCTTGTATTAGTAATGGTTGAAAGGTCTTCTGGCGTTATGGCGTTTCCTAATTCCTCACTTTCGCGTCTTTCAGGTGGTGGTGGACGAGAAGCGTCATTATCAAGTAATAGCGACACATTTGAAATCTCTGTTTGCGACGATATTATGGGAGGAGGTATCAAACATTCTTCCTGAGACAAACCATTCACTTCCATATCGACGTTACGTTCGGGCATAACTTGCGTCTCAGTACATATCATTTCACTCATTTCATTATCATTTTGAAGATTAGTATTATCGCTATTATTAGTTTCTGTCACATCCATTAGACCACTGCCTGATGTACTTTGCGATTCTTCTTCGAGCCTGATTGTTGTACTTTGAATCGCTGGTCCCAATACTTGTTCCACTAAAGAAGCTGCCAATCTTTCGGTACTTTTGTCTACTTGTTGCTCACTCTCTAACTTCGATTCGGCCGCACTTTTAGCCTCTTCTTGTTCGCTTGCTTTTTTCGCTTCCTCCTCTTTCTTTTTCTTTTCTCTTCTTTCAGCTAATTCTTCGTCCCTATATTTTTCTAAACATTCTATTATTTCTCTCTTTATTAAAGAAACGCAATCGTGGAGCGAATCGCCGTCTAATACTCGAGATTCTTCTGTCCATCTATGCATAGCTGGAGGCACAGAACCCAATGTTGACGTTGAGTTTCCAGATATAAAGTTATTAGGATTTTGCAGTTCAAATAAATCATCGTCAGTGGTAAGTATATGAAAATCACTGTTGTTGGTCAAAATCACTTGAGCGGGCGCTTGAGTGAGTCCCGTTGACAATTGTAATATATCTTGCGCTGTGTTCGACCCAAGTATTCTTTGAAGAATAGGTGGAGGATTGGGATGTCGCGTACCACCAGGAATATGCCAACTGTGATGATTAGCGGCACTCGCACCCAATGATGGTCTATATATTCTCGGTCTTCCACTTCGATGCGAACGATTCGCTAATATTCCGGTTGTGGAAGCGTTTGTAGTTACAGAATGCGACAAAACCGATGTGTTGGCCACATCGCCGTGACGTACTAATAATGGATGAGATATGGACACATTTCCGGGCGCTGGTGGAACAGTTGGTTGCGCCGTGTCGTTGCCGTTTGCGTGTTCGTCTCCTAATATTGGAAGCAATGTCGACAACCGATCGCCAACATGAAGAACAGATGATGAAAACATATCTTCGAGATCGAACACCAGTCCTTCATCTCTATCTTGATAACGGAAAAGCGCATCACTTATGTCCTCGTGATCGACATAACCGGATGCTTCATCATCTTCGGCGTCGTCATCGTCATCATCATCATCGATGTGTTCGTCATCATCGTCGTCGTCGTCGTCATCATCATCATCTCGTTCTTCGTCGGGACCGCTGCCATCTTCATCGTCGTCGTCATCATCACTTTGAGAGTCATCACCGCTTTCCGATTCAGCGCCATTAGAATTGACAACATTATCGTGATGTTCACCCACTTCAACGTGATCTTCGTGCTCGATCTCTGTCTGATGATCTTCGTCGTCGTCATCGGTTCGAATTTCGTCAGAAGCAAATGTACCACTTCGTGGATGAACACTATCATTGAATTGCTCAAAAGTAACGCCTTCTATCACATAAGCGTCATTATCTGTATTATCATCGACAGCTATACCATCGGCAGCAGTGAAAGCACTTGTATTTGAAGCATTAGTATCCTGAGTCAGTCTAACATAATCTTCGTTATCGATGGTAACATTTGGCGTTTCATTGATCAAATCGTTTTGACTTGATTGGACATTTGCTGCCTGTACAGTAATCGAAGCAGCGGTCACATCTTCTTCCATGGCTTCCGCATTAGCAGAAGACGTCTGATCAGATTTAAATAATGGTTTACCACTTTTAATAGCCATTTGAGGAGGAATATTAACGATTCTCGATAATGTTTCCAAAGGCTTCAATGTAGCGTTAACTGTTTGCGCCATATTCGGTGACGACAAGTCTAATGAATGAGTAACGCGCGCTAAATCTGTGACAAGTCCTCGACGTAATAAGTTCTTTACTATTCCATTCATTAAACTTGTTTGACTTCGAAGCGAATTCTGCACATTCTGTTGTGAAGCGGAGTTAGTGGCGGGCGCGGGACACGACTCGATCATTGTGCTAATTAACGATGTGAGCGCTTGAATGCGCGCGTGCTTTTCATTTGATTCGGTGAGTAGTAATGCGCGATGCAATGCTGTCTTCACTTCATTCACTAAACTCTGTTGAACCTCAGGAGAGTGTGTCGCCGACGCTAATGCAGCGAACAGTACGCGAGACAACGCTGGACAGTCGCGATCACCTATCGTTTGAGTGGGAGGAAGTAAACTGTCCAAAATAAATGACAGAGCAGTACATTCGTCCGCTATTAACTCCGATTGACCTTTAAATAAAATAATAAAACTTGTATTTTTATAGCAGAAAAAATTAAGAACACATTGAATATTTTAAATTAAGTACGAGTATTAAGCGATACCAATCATTCAATCATTAGATACAGAAATTGATTAAGTAAAGATCTAACAATAGCACAAAATTTTGGGATAAAAAGCAGAATTAAACTCAAGTATTTCATTAACACGAAATATAAAATTAATGGTTAATATAAGCTTGTAAATAAAAAAAAGTGAAACTGAATGCCATACCACTCGCATAAAGATGATCACATATTAATTTTGCGACCACATTATAAGAATGCGTCAATTCAGCCAATAAACGGAGAATCGAGGATTGGGTTAATAATATTCTATTCTTTTTGCTATTCATATCTTCGTCATTATTTGTCTTTTGAGCCTCAGTGGGATTCGTGGTGTCATCAATAGACGCTTCATCGTTATCGTCCTGTTGTAATATATCCGTAGATGACAAAACTGTATTAATATTTGATAGATTATCATTAGCAGAAGTAGCACTAGTTGTGGCTTGAATCACAGTTTCATCCGTACTATTATTGATGGCTTTCACTGCCAATGCATTTAACAGATCACTGATTACTTCTCGCGTAACATTGACAGGCATTAATGAGCCTTCAATTTGTTGCTTTCCGGGCAAAACTTTCAAAAATTGAGTGGAATTTGACGTGAGAGCGCGCGGATCTTCCTCTTCGCGCTTCGTTAATGGCATTAAATTGATTCGCAGCATAGTTTTCGCCACTTCCTTAAACAGGACACTATCGCGACACGCGGCCGGTCCAAGATTTCTCATTATAAAATGCATTTCTTTACAACTGATGGTTGAATGTTGCGATTGCATTCGAATCACTTTCTCCATAGTCTGTCGCAATGTTGTGGGCTCTTCGAGCACGTGTCGAATAATTAGTGTGGCTAAAGACGTGAATCCGGTAAAAGCAGACGCTTGCGTTAATTGTAGAATAGCTCTGACACCACCCAATTCGGCAAACTGTGCCGCAATGTCGTAGTTACGAGTTAAACGTAAGCACAATCTCATGACTGCGTGAAGTGTGTCCGCTTCCACAGGAATGTTTATAAGTCCAACTAAAGTCGCGATTAACGATTGGCAGTGTCGCGGTTCCAGTCCTGGAACTATTTTGTCATTAAATTCAGACTTTGTTTCATTTTCCTCAATTGTTTTATTATTGTCATCAATAACGAACATAATAGCCCTCCAATTTCCTGTTTCTTCGTTAATTTGAACCATTGTACTTAATTGGACGGTATAACGTCTACGACCGGCAGAAAATCTAATAATTTGTTCCCCATTTTTATAGGCATCATCAATAGCTTTATTATTAGTGGCGACATATGCTGACCATCGACCTGTTCTATCGTCAAACCATTTCCATTGTCGTTTAGTAGCGGTTAAAAGCGGCGCTTTTCTCGATGAAGCGACCGCTGCTTTGTCATATAAATCAATGAGTAATATTAAAGGCGCCAACCATTTCGGTGTTAATACATTATTTTTATTATTGATGGCGACCAGACTTAATAAATTTTGAGCCGTCTCTAACAAGTGAACCATATCATCGATTATCGATAATCGAGAGAATAATGTGGCGCATTGTATACGCATTTCTTCGAATAATAATGTGTACAAATGTATTCTTGTGGCCGCTTTGGAAGCTTCGGGTATTTGCGCCACTTGTGACGCCCACTCTGTTACCGTTCTTTTGTCGAGTTCGCGCATATAATTAGTGCTTTCAATTAGTTTTGTTATATTAGAGTAAATCTCTTGCAATAATTCGGTTATCATATCAGAACACCATTGTTCGCCATTGCGTTGAGCGACAGCGAGTAAAAGATCGCATATTCTATAAACAGTGTCTGGCAATGTGTCTAAAAGTCTTAAACAGCCGGCAAGTATGCCTTTTGTAAATGTGTCCATTGAATCCTTGGTTATTGGTTCTTCATTCACCATTTTTGGCTCATTCGGTGCTTCCGAACTCGCGGCTGCAGGTTCTCCTTCTTCGTCGGCAATTCCAATATTTTCTCCCAAAGACATTGCTATAGCTCTCATCATTTGATCCTCTTCCGACATTTCCCAGTCATGAGATAATCCCTAAAATTCAATATATAACGTAAATAAATGTTTTACAAAACACAGGAATCAAATTACAGAATTAGCTGCAAACTAATTCCTAATATCATAACATTTAATTTCGCATACATATGGATCTCAAAAAGCATACTGAAAATCTGCAATTTGGCCTCTGAAGAAATATGCAAATCTCAAATGAAAGTAACGGAATACTTACGGGTGTGTGTCTAAGAGGTCCGGGATGGCTCAACAGATAATCGGTTGCCTGTTCCACAGTATTAGTCTGCATGAGAGCGTCTAAAGCCATTTCGCGGGCAAATCCCATATCCATTAACTGCTGCAAATGGTCCGCATTTATTCCTTGCTCTTCCAACTCCGTTCTTCGCTGAGTTGTTCTGCTCGATGTTGCGCTGCCTACTGCTGTATTGACAGCATTGCTAGCATTTGGATTCGTTGTGGCGATCGTAGTTGTTGTTGTGGTTGCAGTTACCGACGCGCTTGTTTCGCTATCCTTTTCTTTGGCCAACTTTTCTTGTATAATTGATTCACCTTTTAAAAGATGGCAAAGAATGGCCAAAATTGATTCAGACATTCTTTCGCCGTAAACTTTAAGTGGCTTTTTGTCCCACAAATGCATAATGCATTCGAACGCTCTCTAAAACAAATAAATACCCAAAATAAATAATGAAATTAATGGAAAATATGAAACTCACTCTATGAGTACGTATTAAATATTGAACGGGATCGAAGGGCACGAAATCCGGTTGTGTTGATTTAATTGGCATAGTGTGCGGCGAATCTAAAACCATACGCGGGTTAACCATTTTCTCGAGAAGCATAAGCCACGAGTCAAGAAACTCTCCCGCGCCTTCTGGCAACTCTGCGTGTTCGAGACCCTCTTCTATAGGAACTTTATTGTCTTGAGTTATGGCCCATTTAAAAGTGCTGTTTAATTATTAATAGTTTGGTTTGAAATAAAATTTAAATCGTCATAACATAGTAATGCTGGAAAAACAGATCACTTAAATAACGATAACATACTCAAAAAAGGCATCTTGTCCGCCACAAAGAACAAATTTTTGAAGCATAAGATGGTATGGATGTTTTCTTTCGTCAAAAAGCATCGGTGACGTGAAACCAACCGAACATATATAAAATGTTAATCTAAAAATATACAAAAAAAATATGTAGCAAACTGTTTAAACCAGCCATAAATTAAATTAAAAACAATAATCAATGGCAACGATGCAGTAAATCGCATTACAATATGAGCACCACAACGAATTTAATCACGAATAAAACAATAGTGATTAAATAGATACCTTTAAGTGCATATAATAAAAATGAATTAAAGTCTATGTTTGGAATGAGAAGATTACCTAAATTTAGGGATAGGCGAAGTTGGCGGCGGTTGCCACGAAAGACCACTTGCGAGAAGTTTAGTCAAAGATTTGGCCACATTTCTGGCAGACGGTGAAGGCACTAATGGCTGATTTTGAACGTTATGGTGACTCCGCCTGTGTCTTATTGGCGAACCAACGCATAACTATTATTAAATATAGATTAAGTGTGAATGGATAACTTAAAACTGATTGCAAACCTTAACAAGAAGTCCAAACAGTTCTGCGAGCGCGCGACCGAGTCTCGAAGCGCTCGTCAATAATGGCTTTATTTGTTTCATTTGAGCAGTCATTTTGGTTTGAGTGCCGTTTGCATTCTTCTTCTTCTTATTCGATTCCTGATTACTATCACCTGTTTCGTCGACTTCCATGCTTGTGGTGGAACCTATTAACTGATCAGTAGTTTCGTTATTTTCATTGTCATTTAAATTGAGAGCACTGGTGAGACGTTCGAGTTGGTGTCTACCGAACTGCCAGGTGGCAGAAGCGGACGCTTCAGAACACAGCGCTAACAATACAGTACTTTCCCAAACGAGTGAAGTGTAAAGACGGCTTAAACCTTGCAGTACTTGAAGGCCTAATTTTGAGCCCCAGTGAGTGATTGACAGATTTCGTATATCACTTTGACCCGTACGGCAAACATGAACAAACATTAAAATGTATGCGTGAGCGGCAGACATTGAATGCAATAGTGGCGTCGCTAATGATGACTGAAATGGATCATTATTTGAGTTATTACTTGATGCTACTACTAATTCTTCCAGAAGAACGCTACCACCAGGCGGATCAAGCGGTCTGTGAAGTAAATCTAATTTTTCTAACACTTTGTTGAGTGCTTCCAGACCTGAAGCTAATACTTGTCTTTCGTGAGCTAAATTCTGTTCCAAAAACAAATTTAAAATTTAATTTTTTGTTTAATGTATTTTAATTTTCTAAAGCATTTTCTAAAACAATATAAAACAATTTAATTTCATGTAGCAAAATACGCATAAGCAAATTAAAAAAAATAAATATGATTAAACAATGCTTTTAATTGCTTTAATTTAAGCAAACATTCGAATTAAATCACTATAAATTAAGTGAAATAACAGATACCGCTGCGTTTAAATATTAAATAAATCTATAGATTAAAATAGCATATAAAATAGATAAAATTTTTGTTCAATATTTACCAAAATAGATTTGCATACACTCGCGACTGAAAGACATGCCGGAGACATTGGAAAATCAATGGGAAGGTTAGGCAACTGAAGAATGTTTAATAAAGGTTTTAGACCTTCCTGTCTCACAAATTCACGGCAATGATCATCTGTTGAGTTGTTACTTAATATTGCGTCCACAAATCTCATCTGAAATAAATAAATGATTAATGGTTATTAAGTTTATATAAATTTTAAATAAATCTTTATTTTAAAGCTGTGTTGACTGATACGCAGTAAAATAAACTTAAATTAATGGAAAGAATACAAACCACGTTTAGAATATAATCGACAAGTGGAACAGGAGTTTTCGCGTCACTAGTGCTGGCTTTCATGGTAATCGTAGCTGCAGTTGCAGTCGCATCATCGTCTTCGTCTTCTTCTTCGTCCGAAGAACCGGCTTCATTACCGACGGGTGCAGTATTAGTGCGTCCCATATCATTAACACTGGAAACGGTCGAGTCATTGGTTTTTGCGGCAGGTTTTGAACACACATAGTTTGGATCCGTTCCTAATGAACACAATTCTTCGAGTAACTAACATTTAAAACAAAAATTTAAACGTTATTACAACATACTTATTTTTTAAAAATGAATTAGAATTAAATACTTTTATTATGGCGACCGTGGCATCTGTTCTCAAACTTGGTTGATGTCTCATCAACTCGTCCATTGCGTTTCCCAGATTGGATGCTGTGTCGCCCATTGGGTCACTACTTCTTCGTCTTCTCATAGCTGGCAAATAATCGGGAGAGAGAAGCACTTTAAACAGCCTCTCAAATGGCTTACAGGTAACAAATGCTTCTAATCCTCTATTATTGAGACACAGAGCACTAAAAACATTTGGCAAAGATGCAAGAACTTCACGTGTGGCCGGAACCTAATTAATATAATATGGAAATGTCAATTTGACTCAAATGAACTATTTTTAAAAAATTACTTCTTTGACGAGTAGAGCGTGCAAAACAACATCTGTTAAACCGCTTTCTTGTAAAGAAGATAAAAGTGAAGGTTCTTGAAAGACATATACAGTTACGACATCAGTCGCGAGTAGAAATAGCGATGGACCGTAATACTCAGCATTGCTTATTATGTGTCTTAGAGATCGCGGCAAATTACCATACATTAAATGTCGAATTCCATCAGAGAATGCTGGATCCTGTATGGCTTTTTTAAGGAAATTTAGCATAGATTTTAGAAGTGCTGCTCTTTGTGGGTAACATTGCAAATCTTTATTGGGCTGATCACTATAATTAAAGGCCACAGAGGCATCGTTTTGGATCGAATCGACTTCCATTGGCATCACTCCACTCGTCGAACACATCGGTTGTTCACTATTCGCCATATCAGAGCTTTTATCAGCTTTTGATGCAATTTCTATGATGAAAGGCTGTTCGATTCGACATATATCCACTTCGTACTGTTTATTATAAAAATACAGATTTACTAATCAAAACCTAAACAATAATTAACTTACTTCTAATCGTTGAACGAAAGCGTTGAGACCATAATGTGACTGAAATGATGTCATATCCAAGTTAGTTATGAGATCAATGACTCGTACAGCGCGAGTAACGAACGTGATGTGCTCGGACTCAGTTCCCTTCCAATTGATAACTTTGAGGAGCGACTCCATCATTCCACACTGCACTAAAGCCTCGCCGCCATTCTCATAGCTCGCTAAATGGTAGAGAAACGAGAAAAGCGCGGTCGCGAATGGCAGCGGAAATAAGTCTGTATTGCCGTCTATTAAAGCTTGAATGCAACTTCGAACTAATACTGGCAGAAAGCCATGGTATGAAGAAGCACCCGTCACATCGATAATCACATTCAACTTTGAATTTCTGTCCAAATGAATTATTGACGTTAATGTTCGCAAAGACGCGGCTTTAATCTCAATTAATTTATTATCGTTCAATTCTAACACATCCACTAGTTCTTCGATAAGTCCGTTATACAAAAGTGATGAAGAATTCTCTTGTAAAGACATCGCTTGACAGTAAACTATTATCGATAATGCCTGAAGCCTTGCCTGAACGCATTGAAGCCGTTTCTTGTAGTTTGAAAAACTTTGGGCAAGTCTTAAATGTGTGAATAACAACATTTGCTTTTCGATCGGAATTTTATACGTTTCTATCAATTCTTCCATTATTTGTGCCAAAGGCTTGTCAATTTGATCTATACTATCGATGTGTATAACGCTCAATGCATTTGCTTTTTTGTTTACCGATTCGTCGCAATAATATTCGAAATGTAGTGTTGTGGCGCTCGAAGGAAATGATGACAACGGTAATGACTGACAACACTCTGCGAGACCAAAACCATTTTCCTTTCCGCCCCAATTCTACATTAAATAGTAATACATTTGTCAGAATTACTTCAAGTCGTTAACAAAAACGTAAAAACTTTTGCTAAAGTGCCGAATTCTAAATCAATATTTAGCGCCATTTTTTTAAATTTGATCAGAAAGTTTTAAGCAAATTTTAGCTAAAAATCGACGCTATTTTAAAATGCGTATAAAATTGTGAACAAACCTCCGCAAGATATGTAAGTCTGGTAAGAAGTGACTGACGCTTTTCTGTACTAATTCGCGATATAAAATTAGATCTTTTACTAAACACGTAAAGCAAATTGAGTACTGCTAAAACCACTTGCATATCACTCGAAGATAATAACGTTATTAAGTGCTATAATCCAACAAAAAATATAGGTATATATTAGAACAATTCAAATGCGATAAATATAAAAACAGAAATAAATGCAAACCTCCATCGAATTGTAGAGATGACGGGAAAAACTATGCTCTATTAGTAAAGCTGTGAACATTATTATGTGCATAAGAAGCTCTTTTCTCTGCCAATTAAACATAATTATATGTTACTATTAATTGATAATAATTTCGTGTTTAATCACCATTTCATTGTTGGGAAGATCAACGGGTAGTGACCATTGGTTTTCGTTGTCGCGATGACAACACGACTCGAGAATCGAGTCGAACACATCCAACACGTCTATCCAATGATATAATTCGCACTGTAAATCAAACCAATAATAGTTATTATGAAATAATGTTATCATAAAAACTCTTAATGCAAATAATGTATTACTTTTCCGCAGTTCCATGACTTGATTTTCTTCAGTTCCTCTAATAGTTCGCGTTCATTGCAAACCTTTAACTTTTCGATTAGTGATTTGCAATCACTAGGCTATCAGTATTAAAGCAGTTTTTTCAAAAAACGGAAAAATTTATCAAACAATGTTTTTATCAAAAAACATCAACAAATATTTGATAAGAAAATTATGGTTATAAATATGGAAATTACCACTTCAGAGGAACTCTTCTTCGATTTTGTTCTGTCGATCTTCATTGCTTCAACTGTTGATTACCACTCGACTATCTTTCAAACATAATCATTTTAGATTTAATTTTTTCAATACATAAAAAAATAATAAAAACTAAGAGCAATATATTCGCGAATTCAATGATTGAATAAATAGAAAAAAGTGAGTAAAAACGTAACGAAAAAAAGAGAGAAATGAGTGGAAATAATACCATCGTTGGCTGAGTTTTACGCAAAACGTGGTGAAAATGGCTGTGAAATCCAATTAAATAATAAATATGTACGCGAAATATGTACGTAAATTAAAAAAATAACGAACGATAACGCTATTAAAAATGGTTTATAATAATAATTATGTTCTTATAACAACTATGAATTATTAACAAAACGCTGTTTTGTATAAATAAATCGGTGTACTGTACGGTACGTTGTAATGGTTTATGTCTATGTTTGTAACACTGCTTTCAATGGCAATGACTGCAATGCTAACACCAAAATCAAAATGACTTCGCATTTAATGACTGGTTCTGGTATAACATTCACTGCTAAAAAATGTATGAAACATTAATAATGTCGAGCATATAGTTCAACGTTACTAAACATGTGAGTTTTAGAATTCAATTTCGTGACGTTATTTATTAGCGAATATCTGTGTTAATGTTTCGAATGTTCTGTGTTAGCAAAATAAAAAAATTACTGAATTTCAAGGTAAAGTTTGTGGAGCGAAAGGGTTAATTATCAAAAACTGTTATAGTCAAATGTATTTTTTAGTGTTTCTAATTTATATTTATTTTTTAATGTTTCTAAGTAGTATTTTTTAAATAAACAACGATAAATGAAAGTTCACTTTATCGAAGATTATTGAATGTTTATGTGACAAATAAGTTATATTAGTTTTGAACCATGATTGATAGATCCCAAATCCCTTAATTAACATAAGAAATATGTATAATCCCTTTATAAATATAAAATTATGAACATACAGAGGGATAGAAGGATGGGTAGAGTCAAATCAATAAGCTCGCTTTTTTTAAAAGATAGCTAAAAATATTGCATTATATTTTAATGTGAGAGCATTGCAAGCAAAATACAATTGAAAAGTAAAGCTTACGAGTTAACTAGTAATTTTGTAAATCATGAGTAATATTTGTTAAAAATTAAAAATATATAAATTAGAAATAATTAAATTATATTAATTCAATTTGAAATCTTATCAAAAAAATTGAACTAACGTGTTAAACATTATAAAAATTTTAGTACAGTATATAGTTAACAGTATAATGTGAATTATAAAGTGTTTTCGGGGTATTTGTTTCTCATTGACTCTACTTTATAGGAATTTATTTTATGTATTTATATTGTTAAGAGATTTAAGTCTTCATCTGATGACAATGCTATTTTTCATGAATCGTGATTCACACGAAGAAAGAGAACTTCATTTTATATGACTCACTGTCTAACTCGTTATTTGATTGTAAATTTATATTACTAACTCATGGGTTACAAAGATGAGGCTAAATAGACATTTTTAATATTTTTATTAACTCTATATTTCAATCTACAGTATATATTATATTTATTTTGGTAAGGCTGTTTTTTTGTTCGTATTTTCTTACAATTATACCATAAGCAGAAAAATTATAGCCATTCTACTGAGGGACTCGGCAAAAATAAAGAAATTTTTAATTAATTAGTTTAAGGGAGGTTTAGGAGGGTTGAAAGTACGGAAAGCACAACTCCATACTAGCCTTTGTAGAATGTTGCGCAAAATATTGGTGCGCTTGCTATTCACATATGGTTTTAGTTTAA
>JAQIXJ010002018.1:0-17454 GCA_034700185.1 Phthiracarus laevigatus | reverse complement strand
CCAAATGCTTTGCTATCCGATAGTAATTCTATATTTTATTCGTTGGCGAAAGAAACGAAAATTGTATGAAAATTATCAATTATTTTACGCAAAATCTTGACTGAAATAAATGAAAATAAATTTAATAGGCAGTACAGTATTGTCACTCGTTCTGTGGGCAATATATGGATTTATATTTTATGTATTATTTCATGGGTTCAAAAATTCATTAGTCTGATTGTAAATAATCGAAATCTTATTTCAGTTTATTAATCATATCTGTTTCGAATTAAAGATTACGAATACTATTAGAAAAATAAGGTTAAGTAAAAAAATATTATTTACTTAATATTTTTTGCTCACTTTCTTGAAAAGAGAGCGAGCAAATGGATTTGGCCATATCTGTCTGTCTGTCACTGTGCACGCACTATCTCGACCACTGAATTTAGAAAGTATTTATATTAGTTAATTTTGACATGTTAGAAAACTGTGGACTAAATTTTAATTAAACTAATTATTAAATAAACTTATTAGCTTAGATTAATACTGCATAAAGAATGTGCGCTCTCTATGAATGTGTCGTGAATTGTTTTTATATTTATTTGATAAATTATTGCTTCTAAAATAAGCCCATGAGTTTATAAATGGATTATTGTGTTTTTTAGAAAAGTCCGGTAAGTTTTTCACAATTTTTTAAAAAAATAATATATATGCAAGTTTATCTATCATTTTAAGATTGTGGTACAATATAAAAATGCATTATTAAACAACAATTTACGACTTTTTATAATTTAAAGTTTTCTGTAAAGAGAACGAAACACTAGTGTACGGCTAGACATAAATAAAATCTGAAATTGTGTAATTATTGTTAGTAGGTTTCCCCATTTATAGCCCCCTGAAACTCGATGCCCCTAACCAAACCCCGCTGCCCCTGACCAGTTCCCGCTGCCACTGAAAAAAAACCCGCTGACCTGACCATTCGCCGCTGGCCAATCATGCTTATATTGTTATATTGTTATTGAATTAGTTATTAGATTATTGTAAGTAAAAAATCGAGTCAAAAAAACGAAAACAATTTGTTAATAATTTAATTGTCTTAATTATAACCAAAGATTAAAATATCAAAACTTTTTTGTTTTTAAAACAATTTTTAAGTCATAAATGAATTGCATGTCAAAATTGAAAGTGAATTGATTTGAAGGTCATTGAACTATCACTGTCTGTGCCTTTCTGTTCACTCAAACACTAAAAACAACTAAAACTCATAAATAATTTTTTATTCAAAAGAAACAATTTTTAATAAAAAACTTTGTATTAAACTTTATAGATAGTAAAAAACATTAAAAATAAATTTTTATGACATAAATAAATAAATATTAAATTGCTTGAATGATTGAATGAATGAATTTAATGAATTTAATTATGCCATAATCAATACATTGCCGAACCACATCTAAATTTCCGTTTGCACTTATTTTTTGAGCCCATGATGTCCATACCACGCCGTGTTCGTCACTTTCATTAATTCCAAAAAAATTATTTATTAAAAATGCAATTGAAATTAAAATTAAAATAGAAATTAAAAAATACTTCGTAATCCCAAATAAGCATGTATGGATTCATGAACTACCAAATCCACCAATCGATTTGAGTGTAAGCAATATGCTTGCGTATAAAGTTTCTCGCATACGTACGACCACTGCTCTCCGCAGTCCATTTTACGGCCGCCTCGTCGCTAGCAATAACTTTTTTGGCCAATGGCGAGAAGATTATTCCGTGCGGAATATTCTTTGAAAAAAATATTAATCATATGTCAAATTTTCAATATGCCATAAAAACTTACATAAACCAGTGTTGTGAAAATACTTACGGTCCAAGATTGCCATAAAATTGTTACAAAAAAATTTACAGCTCGGACCTGAGTATTTCGCAGCAAAATTTGGAATACATTTAGTGATTGTATGGTTAATCTAAAACATATATTCGGGTGACTCAGGCTTTGGAATGGCACTGATCACTGATAGAAGTGAGTGATGAGCTAAACAATGAGTGACTAATTTTATGTCTTATTTGGATACTTAATGTTTTAACAATACTTTGGTAAATGTAAGTTTTTATGGTATAATGAAAATTCGGCATTATATGATTAATATTTTTTGCCAGAATATTCCACAGGGAATAATCTTCTCACCACTGGCCACAAAAGTTATTGCCAGCGATGAATCGGCAGTTACAAGGACTGCGGGAAGCAGTGGTAGTCTTTATTTGAGAAATTTCATCCGAAAACATTTGGCTTACGAGCCAAAAAGATTGGCCGATTTGGTGACACACGAATGCATTCATGCATTTTTGGCTTTACGCTGTAATAACACAATTATTAACATGAGTAAGATGTATGCGATGGAATAGATCTTTAGTTTTAGTTATGTTAATATACTGTACTGTTTGATGATGTTTAGTGTTATTATGTTGAATAAAATTTATTGTTACAATTTCAAGGAATCAGTGAAAGTAAACAGCACGGGAAAATTTGGACATCGTGGGCGCAAAGAAAGGCAATGAAGAAAATATAGAAATGTGGTACGGCACAGATGTCATACTCTCGTAAATTTCGCTCATTCAATTTATTCATGCATTCATTGATTTATTTATTACATAATTATTTTTTATAATGTTTTTTAAACAGAAAATACTTTTTATTGTTATTATCTATAAAATTTATTTATTCAATTTATTAAAATTGTTTTCTATAATTAGAGTACAATTAACCGAGGATTAAACGCTAAATGCATGGATACAGTTTGCGACAGGTTTGACAACTGTTGTGGCCACTTATTTTTGAAGTCATAATTGACATGTACCTATTCGTCGCTATGGTCACAATCTGACGAGGCTCAGGGCAGCGTTTTAGGGACAGCGCGATTGGTCAGGGGTATCAAGTTTCAGGGTGCCTTAAAGGGGGAAAACCTACTATTGTTGTCTAATTGAAGTTCTAAATATGTGTGAAAATAACAAAAATTATAATTTCCAAAATTTACGGTTTTTATCTGCACATGAAATTTAATTTATGTCTATTATTTATCTGGTTTATTAAAATATATATTACAGGTTTGAAACTTATCGGCCAACAAGGTGCCAATAATACGTTTAAATCAAATATCTATTGACTAAACCCCAATTACTTAATGTAAATTTCAAGATCTTGCTTTGTTTTTCTGACAAGACTTCGCATTCAAATATGTTTGAAAAATCGGATCAAAATTAATCCGATTTAGCTATACTTCTATAAGCTTCACCACAATTACATTCTTGGTGGTCATCGTTAAGTGTGACAAAATGGATTAAGTTTACGAGATAATCACTTTTTGTATTTGGGCTAACGGGTAGACCCAAACAGCCCATTCGCCCACACTTACATTCATAAGGTTCTCTTTCACTTTATCATCCATTATATTACTATTTTTAAGCAAGTATTAGTTCGACTCATTTCCAAGTTGAACGTAAAATTTTGTATTATATTTTGCAGGCCACGGACACTCCACGTTTGGTAAAAAGTATTCGGTTATGTATTCATTAGTGTTTAAACCATAATCTGCTTTAATAGTTGTTAAATTTGTTTTTAATTCTTGTTCGGTTATAATTTGGTACATTTATAATTTGTGATCTATTATGAAATAAATTTATAGTGTTGAAATTAATTGTAACTTATTACAGTCTAACCCCGATTATGGCAACTCTTCGGTGCATCTTAAATTTTTGGGCCAAAATCGAAAATTGTTATAAAGTGGACTAATTTTACAAATTTTACTAATTCTGTGCATTAAAAAATTATTGCTATAATCGAATTTTGTTATAATCCCAGGTGCCATAATCGGTGTCAGACTGTACCAATATTAATTATATTTAGATTAATAGAAGATTAATATTAACTTATATTTAGATTGTTTGCAAACATAATTGCTTAATTTTAATTATTATTAGTCTGAACAAATTAATTAATATAAAATTGCTAATTATATTTTTATTTCTATACCAATGCGTATCAGTTTGAGAAGTTTACTGTTACTCATCAATGAAACATCATATCTTTTCAGGTCTGTAACTGTTTGCTGCTTTTGTGTCGGCAACATTTTCAACGGACGATGATTTAAGATAAATTTTACGAATGTTATGACCTTCAATAGTTTTTCAATAGTTTTCGCAAAATAAGAGATCACTGATCGACACCATATGTCCTTCGATAAGTTTTTATTTTGAAACGTTAACCGTATGTTTTATGTTGAATGCACCATTTAAAGTGCCAATAAACAGTGAATTGAAAACAAATATAACTGAAAACTTATATCGATTAATTTTTTAAAAATTAAAATAGTTATGTCATTTGTTTCCGATTATATAATTGGTATTATATTGTTTACCATCTTTTTATATTTAGCAAATTATGTGTTTGCCTTCTATTCGCGTTTAAAATATTATCCGTGTGGACCAAAACCACTGCCTATATTTGGAAATTGTCTAAGTTTGTTAATAATAATAAATTCTATATGCGTATATCGGTCAAAGAGCTTGCCCGATATAATTAATAAATTATTATATTATTAATAACTATTAATTAAGTAAGTAAAGTGTCAAATGTCAAATAAGAACTACAATTTAATAGATAGCAGAATGAGTCAGAATGAATGACATACGGACAAAATAATACTATGGCATAATTAGCAAAAATCTTAAACTCTACTTGGGTTAAAATTAATTTCTTGATTAAATCAAGACGTTTTATAGCCTATTTTCTTAATTTAATACTTAATTTTAATCATATTTTTTAGGTTGTTTCAAAATTTCTAAATTATTTTTATAATCGTTAACTAATACTTCACCGGAACTCAATGCCAACGTCTCGTAGTTTATAGTAACTTAATTTACACTTTGGTACAGTCTTTTTTTGTTTTGTTTTCAGTGTTAATTCGACATTTAAATCGTAATCCATATTACTTTTTCCGCGATTTGACTAAAATATACGGCGATATTTACACGTTTTGGTTTTGTTCGAAGCCAGTGGTTATAATTAGTAGCCACGAATTAGCGAAAGAAACGTGCAATATGGTTGAATTTAGCGACCGATGCGACGCATCTATTAGTTCGCAAATCAACTCTACTATATTGGGTGGTCATAAAACGTTTGTGTTTATGAACGTCAACGAAGAATCGAAATTATTGCGAAAAATTTCTGCTGATTCAATAAGGTAGACGATTTGTCAATGTATATTGTAAGCAGTGAACCTCGTCTACACTTAACAAAACGGAAATTGTTTTAATTATAAGCTAACGGTAAATTGGGAAATAAGTAGGAAATTATTTGTAAAAAAATTATTTAAACCCAAGAGATATTTTGATTTTATTAGCATATATATTATATACAGTCATAAAAAGATGAGAATTAACAATTGTGTCAATTATTAGGAAAAAAGAATTAGCTAATAGTTTGTTAAAAAAAATAATTACAAATCCTCTTAAAATAAATCGAAAAATTTAAGCACTTTATATATGCTGATAAGCTATCAATGGGCTGCTCATATTTTATGTATTGATTTGTGACTTTATTTCGTTACTTTTTATCTGTTACAATATTAGATTCTCATAACTATAAATATAGCTGTTAGCAAATTATAAAACAAAAACTTATATTTATAGTTTTAAATATGGGTTTAAAATTTGACAGAATTAACTCCAAATTCACAACAAATCCAATAGCCATTTAAACCAACTATAAAATTTTTACCCTAACTCTACTAATTTTAATCTAATTTTCTCCAATACCATTCAAATGGAGTTGTAGTTATAATTCCAAACTTTATTTAAATTCATAAAGTATATATAAATAAACTTTTACACACTCTAAATCATATTTTCGGTATAATATTAATTCCAGAAAACTTTTATCCGGTTCTAAACTTGATAAGATCTCACAGAAAGTTGTCGACGAAACTATTAATGAAATTCACCAAAAAGAACATGACAAAGATTTCGATCCATCCGAATATATTGACAACATGTTCATTCGGATTTTGATTGAAGTTACGTTCGGAAAAACTATTGATTTTCACAGTGAACTCATTAAACAAGTTGTCGTATTTTTTGAAAAAATACAGAAAAATATTTTAACAATATTCATGTCGGAATCATTTCCGTTTATCAAGTATTTTATTGACACAAAAAAGCACATGAATGTTATCAACCGTACTGTTGATTTATTCGGAAAATGGTACAAAGAAAGCGAAAATAGAAATGATAACGATCTGAGTATTTGCGATTTTGTAAAGTTATCATCAAATAACAGCCGAGTCGTGAATAGCAACAACAAAAATTATTTAAACGAATCAAATATGATTGGATGTTTATTGACTATGTATTTAGGTATGACAATGGAAGATTTTTTGGGGCTTCCCTTAGTATAATGCTATTTTGTGTGGACTATTTCGTGCAAATATATAAATAATTGTAAAAATCTATAAATTTTAGTTGTGGTGGTATTTTCAATTTAATTAAGGTTTATCGGGAAAATTTACCTATTCTAAGTAAGAAATGAAAATTCTAATAATTTTATAGATTTGTTTGTCAAAATTGATGCGAAAATATTGAGAGTTCACAACATACCAAAATGTTGTTGGTATAAGTTGACTTTTAAGTGCCATTATACACAAAATTTTACAACAATTAAATTGTATACACAATTATCTATTTTGCGCGCTAACTTAAATAAAAACGAAAAAAAATTTGTAAAGTTTTAAAATTTTCAAAAAATCAGATGCTTAAAGTGTAATATATAAACTCAAACCTTCTGTAATTTGTCAGTTTTATATACATTAAAATGTTTTATATTTTATATACATCAGTTTTAAAATCTTCACATTTTATTCATTATGACTTGAATAATGTTTGACAGTAAGTCGAACGAAACTGTTGTCTGAAACTTCAAATTGTTATATTTAACACTGTCATCAAATTATTCTGAAGTAAGAATATTTTATTAAACAAATCGGTGACAGTATCAGCACATTTAAAATAATGTCTGATAAAACTTTTTTCAACTTATATACATTAGCCAACTTATAATATCGGGTTTCAGGTTTATAGTAATTTCTTTTAATCGATATCATAATCAAGTTAGTAACGGTTCGGTGGGTTAATTAATATTTTGTGGTCCGTATAAGGTTTAAAAACCAATACCCGTAAAAATTTTTAATATATGCGAAATATTCTGTATGTGAGCAAAATATTCTAGTATTCTATATGTGAGTAATATTTCTAATAAAGGTGCAAGTGATACAAGTCATTATGCTTTCAAATGGATACTTCTTTTAATGGCTTATTACCCCGAAATGCAGAAAAGAATGAGGGAGGAAATTAAAACAAATATCGGTATTGATCATTTTTTAGATACATTTAAACTTAGTGTGTCATAAATTCGGAAAATGTTAAAGGTTGCAAATTTCCCGAAATGGAAGATAAAGAAAACTGTCATTTTGTGATGGCGTTTATATGCGAGGCGTTACGATTCAGACACGTTTTACCAATAAGTGTATTTCATCGCACTTCGCGTGATACGAAAATAGGTTGTTAAACAAAAATTAACCCAATTAAGTAATTATTCATATATTTACTTTTAAAGCGAATATGGCGATACCGAAAGGGACGACAATTTTGATAAATCAATTCTCAATTTTTGGCGATCAACGGTATTGGGAAAATCCGGATTGTTTTAATCCGCAACGATTCCTTGATGGCGAACAACGCTTAAATTCATCGAAAATCTCCGCATTCATACCATTCGGAACGGGAAAGAGGATGTGTATCGGAGATAAGTTCGCTATGAATATGTTATTTTTGGCGTTATCGCGTTTATTACAATCAACGGATGGATACGACTTGATTTTGTCGAATAAACATCATATTGATTTGGAACCAAAAAAGTTTGGTTACCTGTTAGAACCAAAATTATTTGAAGTTCGCTTTGCCCACCAATAATTATATTCTAGTTAATCCGATTTTAATATAAACAATAGTACAAAAGTAATAGAAAACATATAATATAGTCTGCACGCAATATTAAACCTTAAATTTAAACCTTTATTATTCCAATTTATTTTTTATAAAATGGCGAGATTTGTAATTTTACGTTTCACGATAGTAAACTAATTAATATGCTAAAATATTGAATTTAAAATAAAAATATTTTTAAAAAACTAAGGTTGAAAATATTATTATTAGTCTGTAATTATTTTTTCATTAAAAAACTTGAGTGAGTTTAGTTTATCTCATTTCTTAAACACAATTTTCTGCTGACCATACATGATAGGATGGGTTCGGTTTAACATTAGTTTAAAGTCACAATTTTGCAAAATTTTTAGTTTCGATTTAATTATTACTTTTAGCAAAGGAACAGATGATTTAACTTTTAAGCCTTCGAATAAATTGTTGTGTAAATTATTAAGCAGTAAAATATTCTTTGTCTAATGTGAGTCAATAAATTTTGGTTTACAAACAAATAAAATTTTCTCAAAGAAATTGAATTATTTTTAAAGAAAAACAATATTTTTATTTAAAGTTTAGTTTTATTGCACTCAATTAAATGAAAGTACGTACGGGTTAATAGTCCTAGTTGTATCAAACACAGGAAGTTCATGCGCCATGAAAAAACTTAATTCAGTTACGTAAATACATCAATATTTTTAAGATTACAATACTATGTGCAATAAATGTTCAGTTAAAAACTTAAAACCACTAAAATAAACTATAAAAACTCTGGATTGTTTTCGTTTTGAAACACTTTGAATAACATGATCCCTATATTACCACTGAAAGTGTCCAGATTGTTATACTATTTATAATTACATCAATTTAATAAATTAATGATCACTCCCACTAAGCTCCTCCCCTTTTGACTCCTCCCTCGTTTCTGATTGGCTGCCGCATGCACTACATATTACCAGGGTGTCCCAGAGTGTTTCGGTCTGGGGGGAGGTTACTTTCAGACTTTTCAAAATTTTAGGGGGGGTCAAACTACTCTGATTTAAGCGACTATTTTTCTGCCTTCAGCCAAAAAAAACATTTTTTAAAAATTTTCTCCCATAGAGATGTCATTTTCCATTTTTTAGGTAGGGGGGTCAACTTTTTGAGAGTTCTTGGGGGGGTAACCCCCCTCCAGCCCCCCTCTGGGACACCCTGCATATTACTATTATTAATATTAAATGCAACAAAAAATTATCACATTACATTATAAATATGTACTGTTACGTCAAAAATATTTATTACTAACTCATAAGAGTAATGTAATTTATGATATTTGAATTTTGTTTTTGAAATAATATTCTGATTTTGTTTATATAATTAAAAAGTTTGAATCATCTTTTTGGTAATTTAAGCTAATCATAATGATTGCTGTAAAGAAATGGAAACACTCGTTTGGCTTTAAACTACACTGTATAAAGTTCACCGTAAATGTGAATAATTTTTGTTGTATTTAGTGTTAATCTTAATATGAATTTGAACAACAAAGCTAAAAAATCATCGTCATATTCATATACTATATTTTACTAACATCTTCAGATTGAATTGAGAAGTTCGAGCACTTAAGGTCGAGAACTTAAGCGTTCTACTATATTATTTTTTCGCGCGTATCGTACTCGACTAAGTTTATAAAGCTCGACCCAACCTAACCCTATATCAGAGAACACCGATATAAAAGTTTTTGTAGCCTTGATAGCGCTAAATGAAAAAAACAATAATGCAAAGCTTTATGCATTGGCGTAACCAATTCATAGTTTACTTATTCAATACAATATTAATTATAAAAGAGTGCACACTCAGTCGAGTAAAAACTTTCATATCGGTGTTCTCTGATTTGGATCCAACATATTTTAAAACTTGAATTCAATGTAAAATAAGAAAATTAGTTTTTAAAATGTAATATTTAATAATTGTGTTAAAATATATTTTGTTTAAAAGTGTAAGTTTTGGGTTTATTTACACATATAAAACTGATAAAAAATTATTATAATACAGCTGAATGAAAAATTAATAAATTGATACACTTAGAAGTGAATTTATAGGAATTAGTGGTATGTGACCCTATATACGGTTGTTGAGATAAACTCTATTTGATGATTACACTGCATTATTAATTAAAAATATAATTTTGGTTAATATTATTCTTGTGTTACGAATGGACTGAATGCCTTACCTCTGAAAACGTTGTTTTCAAATAGGCTTATAAGGAATCCACAGAGCAAACGAAAGAACTTAAAAGTTTACTTAAATATCGACTATTTACAACGAAGTAAACAAAACTTTAGTGCTGCTAAAATCCGATATATAGAACTGCTTCCATCCTCATCATAGTTGGAGACTAATTTATAACCATACAGAATATTTTATAGCGGGTTCCCAATTTATTTTGGGCCGTCCTTTACTTAGCGGTACGTATAGTAAAAATTTTATTTTAAAGCATTAACAATAAAATAAATATACATTCTTGTAACAATAAATTATAAGCAATAAAAGTCGTTAAAACAAACTAAAGTTTAGAAACTTTATTAATGTCATTAACAAATGCGTCAAATAAGTCTAACTTATAAAACTTTGTTTTCTTTAGCCACAAAAACTCACATAAATACTCTGACAGAAGATTATGTTTATGTCCTCCTGAGTTTTATTTTCTTTTCAATAGTCTCCATAAACATTCAATATGCTGTGTATGAACCATACTTTCAGGGTTAACGAAATTCTCTGAATGATTGACAGTAAAAGTGCTTATAACCTAAAAGTTAAATAATTCACTTAAAAATTGCTTACAGTCAAACTAATTGGAGTTTAAAATTTTTATGTTAAATTGCTGTGCAAATTTAAATTATTATAACCACTCCAGATATCACTCAGATAGTAGTTCTAATTTTGCCTGTTTTTTAATAAACTCTATAAGAATATCTGAGTTACTTAGATTGTCTGGCCATATTTCTAGCCTAACATCAAATTTTCTAACTTCATCATTTCCAATGTCCACAATACTAAAAATCCACTGTCCTTATACTATGCGTCCCTTATTAAATTTTCTTTTTCCAACTTTAGATTTATCATCTTGTACAATATGACTTTCTCCTCTAATTTTATTATTATCATAGTCCGAAATCTAAATAAACATATTTCCCGACAAAATGAAAGCCAATCAGCAACCGTTCGACTCGAAATTTATTTTAAATCTGACGCTTCCCTAGGGCAAAAACTAATTTAAATAGTAAATAATCTGTTCAGTTTGGTTTTTCTTAAGCTTAACATTATGTTAGATTAAGTTAGGTTAGGTTAGGTTAGGTTAGGTTATGTCAGGTTAGGTTAGTTTAGTTTAGGCTAGGTTAGGTTAAGTTAAGTTAGGTTAAATTAGGTTAGGTTAGTTTAGTTTAGATTTCGGTTAGTATTTTTTAGTTTTCGAATTAGGTTAGTTAGATTTTGGTTTTGTTTTTTTGTTCAAGCTTATGTTTTTCACACTGTCCTTCCGTCTGTTTGTTTTCACTAGCTTGACCACTAAATTTTGCCGGTATTTTAACTTGAGTAGTTAAATTAAATTTTAGCTTAGTTTAACCATAATAAAGTGAGCTCTTTATGAATGTGTCGTTCTTGTTTGTTAATTAGATTTTTATAATTTGATTTTTTATTACTTAATAATGTCTTCTTATCTTGACAGTCCATTTGAAACATGTATGTTAATACCAAAATTGGTTCAATTTTTAGCTTATAGTTTTCAAACTGTAGTGGACCCGAATATTTCTGCTCATCCTTGAGCAGCAAACGCGACAACACACTCGATTTATGGCACATATCGTATTCCCATTTATTAATCCCTTCTGGGAAATATTTTATTGCTCAACAGATGGGTGCGAACTCAACGGACGTTCTATGTAATCGAATTTAAATGACCGAATAGAAATAGAGAATAAGTCGAAGAAAGCGTTAACAAATATAGAACGAAGAAGAAGAAAGTGAGCATTCGAGTACACGTCTCTGAACAGTGAACATCGTCTTAGTTTTATCGTATTATTAATCAGTATTTAGCCATATAATTGTATTCCAGATAATATTATAATTTTAGTTTATTCATATCGATATAACCATTTTATACTTTTATAAAAGTGTCATAAACGAGATTGTGTTGAAAATATAATCATTTATTTAATCAAAATAATCGAACATTATTAAAATATTAAAGCATTTTTGAATTACAAACGTTTAGTTTATTTATTAGAGGTAAACCTTAACGGAAGGGGTGCTTCAAACGCATACCGCCGTTGAGACCGAGAATACATACTTGCATGCATACTTAATACATACATGCTTCAAACGCATACCGCAAACCAAGAATCTTTTTTAATCTAATATTTAGTTACGTGTCCGTCAAGTCTATATATGAAATTCTGACACAATTGGGAGTTAGATAATAAAGGTTTATTTTAACTCCACATAGTTTACAATAAGCACAGCCATTTATTAATCCTCTGTTAACGCACGAGTTTACACATATTTGTCTAATTATTAGAACTTCGTTTGTAAGATTAGTAAAATTCAACATTTTTAATATTAACTGTAATTAAATCTTTCATAAAAAATATCGAATAAATGTTAAATAATTAAAATAATATATGGACGCGTGATAAGCCTTTATTTATTTTAACAGTTAGCGCGAGTACTTGTGATTTTGTTTTGAAAGTTATTGTTAGAACTTTGAAATTAAAATTATTTGCAACAATACATACCGTTAAGTAAAGTACAACCTTATTTTTTCAACGATATCATCATTACCACTATTAACGTCATTCAGACGCTTTCTCGAGAATATCAGTAGAACGTAAGCTTTTGGTGAAATAAAAACTTCTAAACATTCAATTCTGTAAATCACTGTAAATTTTTTAAAAAAATATACAGTAAATACTAATCCACTTATTCACTATTAAATTATTTTTGTAATTTTATTATAATAATTGTTATTGTAGTTAATGTTTTGAAAGTATTTTTATCTGTTAGTCAAAATAAATAACTTAAACGGACAAATTTTTAACACAAATTTTTCTTATTTTTATGACATTTCTTATATAGCAGGTATTAAAACTCTGAAAATTAAAACATGTATTCAGAATTTCTTAATTTCTTGCATTGGTTTGGTTTTAAAGTTTGGTAAAATATTTTTAAGTGTACAAAGGGTTTTATAAGTTTTAACTAATGTGGAAAAACGAATAAATACGGTTATAATATCTAGCTTTGTAAACATAGTTTCAGTTATTCTATGGTCGCTTGCTTTCTCCGTTCTCTCCCAACCATTAGTTTATATTAATTTTATTAAAGTTAAGTTTATTACTGTTTATTTCGAAAGCTACAACAAGAATTTTGACAATTGCTATTTTTATTCAATCTTGACTGCATTTGCTAATAATATTACCCTAAAATTCGGTATATAATGTGCGCATTATCTTAATTAAAAAGTTAATTTTATGATAAAATTATAACATGCGTTTTATACATGGATGCGTATTGTCTAACAAAAAAAATTAGTTTAATCTATAGTATAAATTAAATTGTTAAAATAATACCCTAATCTTACTTTCTTTTTCACATGTGTTATTTAAATCTTCTAAATATAAATGATGATATATTATTCTATTCATTGTGCGCACTATACAGCATTTTCTAAAATGTTCGCTGCATAGAAAGTGCACAAACCAATAGATTTAAAACAAAAGTTTATTAATAAGTTCTAATGTATGGTCAGTGCACCGCCTTTTAACTAGACTGCCCGTAGCATATGCTTATATGTTACAAACATTTTAGAAAATGCTGTACATCGGTGCGTATTATCTTAACTAAAAACATTTAAAGTTTTTAAGACAGTTGATGCGCTTTATACATGGAGCGCATTATATACGGAATTGTAGGGTACTATAAAAACTGAACCTTCCGTTCAGAATTTTGCTATTTTACTCGGTTTATATGAATTTTACTCTAAATATTACTTAGAAACGGAATCTTGTGTTCTGAATTTTGGCTGTTTTTGGCATAATTTTAATCATTTTTAACAAGTATTCATAACTTATTGTCCAATTTACACAATAAAATTCCTTAATTAATATAAAAGCAGAATCTATAGACTATTTTAGACAGATTTATATACATCTTTTACCTTATTAATGACCATTATGATCAAATTTTTACCTATTTTTTACCCAATATTGGGCATTTTCACCACTTTATTGCCAATTTTGATCATACTTTTCGTTTTATTGACCCTATTTTTGTTCTTTATGACCTGAAAACCCTTTTATTAACATAAGAAATCGGTCAAAATTTCTTAATTAAAATAAGAGTGCGGATAAAGTAGTCAAATACAGATATCAAATTTGCTAAGACAGATAAAAAATTTATGAACTGTTTTGGAAAAAAATGTCTTTAAAACTGACCGTGAAAAAATTTAGCCAAAAGATTGTGATGAATGTGCTAATTCGAGATGAAAGACTTAGGCCGCCTAACCTTAGGCTTAGGCTTAGCCTACAGCCTTAGCCTGTTTTTTCGTAGGCTTAGGCTGCAGCCTAAAGACTAAGCATTCAATGTTCACAGAAGCCTAAGACTACAGCATACAACAAAAATAGACCGACTAACCTCTAGGCTCTTATTTAATGACGTAATTCTTTTCAACCTTCAAACCCCTTTATTAATATAAGAAATCGTATAAAATCCTTTTATATAGAACAAAATCCCTTATTTAAAAGAGTGTACGGAAGGACAGACGGACTAATGTAGTATATCTGAAATAAGCATGAGTTCACATTTAACATTTATTTTATTGATTTCGTTTAGGTTAAAACGAGTTAGTTTAAATGCTTTAATCAAAATACCTATTCCGCAAAACCAGTTAAAATAGAGAAAATTTCAGTATATGTTTGGACAAACTTGGTATCAGATTTACGAATCCAAATACAATGTCAATTTTATCATTTAAAAATAAATACTATAAAATAAATGAAATGTATTCTCTTTATTGCGATAAATACATCGATTAAATAATTGAAAAAACTTTTTTGTTGAAATAATGCTATTTGATGATGTTATTAAATTTATGCTTAAATATTGTTCATACTAATCTGTATACGCACACTATTCGATAAATGACGTATATGTTAGGAAAATTTATAGATAATAGACTGGTTTGCCTTGAATCAGTCTTTGCGTTTCACTGATGTCAAACTTAAAGCGAAAAAACTTTTTCAAAGTGTCCATTAGTGTGCGGATTCATTTTTTACTTTATTACGCATATCTTAGTAAGTTTAATGTATTAACTGATTGACAAACAAAAGTGGAACAGTGCTCATTATCACTAAACTACTAGAAGTTTCCTCATTTATCTGTGAAATACAGTATTAATTTACATTTAATTATTACGTTTTAAATTGTTATTGTGGTTTGTTTTACTTTATCATCAACAAAAAGATGTTGGGATTCTTCAAAAACATGGTAACTGAAGTTTGTCTACAATTTATGCCTCCATTGCCTAAGAAGACATATACTTATGAAGGCGACGATACGGTTAGTAAGTACCAGATTCGTCTGAAACAGGGCACAGACATGTACCACTGCCATCGGTATCCAGAATTGTTCGATGCGTTCTACACTCAAACAAAGCGAAAAAATAAGATCGCATGCCTTATGGTGAAGCCGTGCAAAAATCCCAAATACTATATACTGTTCAGTCATGGAGGAACAGTTGATTTAGGGAATCTATGCAATTTCTATTATACATTGGCAAACAGATTAAACTGCAATATATTCAGTTACGATTATTCCGGATTTGGAGAAAGCAGTGGAAAACCTACCGAAGATAATATTTGCGCGGACGCAGAAGCGGCTTTCAATGTTATGAGAGAAAAATATAATGTCAATGAAGAAGATATAATACTGTACGGCCAAAGTCTTGGCACAGGCGCGAGCATACATTTAGCAACTATGCATTCATCTATAATGGGAGTTATACTTCACTCTCCGTTTCTATCATTGGCCCGAATTTATTTGCCGAAATTACACAATGGCCATCGCACAGCATTCTATGACCCGTTTCCCAAGTTTGTTTCATATTTTATTTATTATCTGTTAACTTAAGTTTAATAAAATTTTCCCAATTTATTTTAGTGTCGATAATATTGGTAAGATATCCGCTCCGATATTGATAATTCATGGAACAAATGACGTTCTCGTTAACATATCTCATGGGCAGAAATTATATAAGAAATGTAAAAACCCGGTTGAACCGCTTTGGGTCAAAGGTGGTGGTCATGATAACCTATTCCATTATGAAGAATACTTAAAGAGATTGAAGAAATTTGTTGATATTGATTTGGATCAACAAAATGCCCTTAATATTCGTACTTAATCCACATCATAAAAAATTATAAAAATATGGTATTAGCTCCTACCCATATATAAGCTGTCTTGAAATTTCAATCATAATGATAAAGTATTAAAACAGAGCATTCCGGTGATTCTAAAAGCTCAAGTGATCTGTTAGAACAAAACTTGAAACATTTTAGCGAAATTCTCAAATCATTTAATTTAATCTAAAAAACATGAATCTAATGGTTTCTATTAAATTTGACCCTTTAAATAAAGAGCGGATTTTGACATAAAAGAATAATTTTAAAAAACTTAAAAGCATATTTTTAAGTATTTACAAAAAAAAGAATATGCAAATATTCTTTTGCATATTTCTTAATAAAAGCATATTTAAGGCATATTTTTGTATTGGTAAAATTTTATGTATGCTTAAGATTCGTAATTACAATCAAATTTGACTTAAAAACAATAGATTATAAAAGAATATTTGAACAATTTTTCGAGAATAAATATTCACATATTTTGAATTTTTTTGAGAATAAAAATCCGCTCTTTAATAAACTCTAACTTCGAACAACTTTTAACGCTAAATTTTAGGAGAAAAAAACAAACCTATTGTAATGTAATCTATTTTTAATTTTGTATGAAAATGAAAAAATACATATTAATTCTTTTAAATACTTTCGATGTTAACAAAAGCCTAAATAAGAAGTGTTTTTTTTGTGTTGATATATCGATATTTACTATTAGTCCAATGTTCTCTATTAAACATACAGTAATTATTTTATACGAAAACTTTGATCAGTTTGTTCAGTTTTTTAATGATATGAATTAGTGTAAAGTAGAGTAAAAGGGAGACAAACTATAAGCTCTAAAACAAAGTATAATTCATAAAATAAGTTAAAATTATTTTAAAATTTTTTAGCTCACTTTTATAAAAAAAGTAGAGCTTATGCTTTTGACACTGTCCGTCCGTCTATCTGTGTGTCCGCAGTCTTATGTCTATAAAGGTATTTCGCCTATTTCTTATAATAATAAAGGTATTTGTCGTTTTGC
>JAQIXJ010002017.1:0-17456 GCA_034700185.1 Phthiracarus laevigatus | reverse complement strand
ACCAATGGCGCGAGGCGGAGAAGGAAAAGGATCGAAACACCAAAAAAGAGAAACGAATGGATGACGAATGGCGCGAGTCAGAGAAGGAAAAGGATCGAAATATCAAAAAAGAGAAACGAATGGATGACGAATGGCGCGAGTCAGAGAAGAAAAAGGATCGAAATATCAAAAAAGAGAAACGAATGGATGACGAGTGGCGCGAGGCCGAGAAGAAGAAGGATCGTAAAACCAAAAAAGAGAAACGAATGGATGACGAGTGGCGCGAGGCCGAGAAGGAGAAGGATCGTAACAACAAGATAGAGAAACGATTGGACTTCGAATGGCGAATGAGGGAACAACATCGTGACTCATTAAATCATAAGATAAAACGTTTATCTATTATTTCAACTGATATGGAGCAAATTTATCGCAGCGTTATCAAAAATGGACCAACAGAAGTATGCGACGTATGTAATGGTTTATGGTTCGAGACTTCAATAACGCGCATAACAAAAGACATTTTATTAACAAAAGGTGTTTCTGTAATTGAAAATCTTTGTTCAAATACAATAGGACTGTTCATGTTTTGTTATACCTGTTATCGCGATATCATTTCAAACAAGGTTCCAATATTGAGTGTTTTGAATGGAAATTTTTTCGAGGTAATTCAAGAACAATTGAAAGGACTTACTCAGTTGGAAGAGTAACAGGCATAAATTTAATCAAAAATGACTAAAATAGAACTAATTTGGTCATAATTGGGATGTTATATAGATTACAGGCAGCATTGTTAAAAAAATTATACACCCAACAATAAACGTATTATTGCAGAGTATTAATGAAAGATTAACAAGAGATTATTTTAATAAATGGTTTATAACCAAACAGATTCATGAAACAAACCTAAACTTATCTTAATTTATCATAACAATACGTACAGTAAATTAATTAGCGAATTTTTTAGCCAACAATTAACTTTTAAATCTGCTAAATTTGTCAGATATATGGATTTGATTATGTCCGTCTATCCGTCTGTGCATATCAATTCTTATGATAAATAAGGGTTTTTAACAGATTTCTTGTGCTAAAAAATGATTAAGATATTTACTCAAATTAATGGATTTCGCAGATTTTTCTTGCTAATAAAGTGTTTTTGACATATTTCTTAAGCTACTAATAGGATTTTGAGCTTAACTATAATTAAGGAATTTCACAAATTTCTTTTGTTAATGTCATTTTAATTTAATCATTGTATTTTAATGTCAAAAAGGGCAAAATATGGGGTCATAAATAAAAGTATGTTCAAAACTGGCATTTAAGGGGTAAAAAAATGGACCAAATTCAGTCAAAATAGGTAAGAATCTTTTAAAAATAACCAAATGTTAGATTAAAAAATAAGTTGTAAATGCAGCTTTTTGTTGAAAAAATAGCAAATTTCATGATTAAAATATCAAAAATTACCCAAAATAAACAAATTAAGGCAAAAATGAAAAAAAAAAATTAAATATATAATTTGAGTGGCAAATGCCGGTTTTTGCCATAAAAATAGTGATATTCAGATTTAAAATGGCAAAAATCTAAATACCGATCGGATGAAAACTTACGCATACGAAATATAGTATAAAACAAAGATTGGATAAATAATACTTTAGTAGCGCTATACCTGCATGTACTTTTAATCACTGAAAACCAGTTTTCTGTGCAGTCCTACAAATTCAAACAGGTTTTTAGTTATTGTAACACAGTGAACGTATAACATTATTTATCCAATCTTTGTTGTATGCTATATTTCGTATGCGTAAGTTTTCATCCGATCGGTATAAACTAGCCTAATTGGTTAAATTTAGGCTATAATGACAATAAATAATTAATAATTAAAGTGGAATATGCAGGTTTTTGAAATTTAATTTTACTTTTAGTTGCTGAAAATTGAAAAAAGTATAAATATAAAGTCGCTATAAAAACAAATACTGTAAGCGCTTTTGTAGCGAGTTACGCTTAAATTACATATTTGTAGCATTTAAAAAATCAATTGTAACCTTATTTATTCAATTATTGAATACATTTTAGTGTCGTTAAAAACTAAGATTAGTGTTTAATCGAATTAAATAAATTTTTTCCTCGTAATTTATTTAATCTATTTATTGAAAATGAATTTATTAGATTGAGATCTGAATTACTAGTGTGTTTATTATAAAAAAAATGCTTAAAAAACGTTGCAATGCATTAAAAGTTTAAGTTTTTGTACAATGGAAAAGATTATATAATAATAAATGTTAATAAATGATTTCAATATTAGCAATCCTATTAAAACGATTGGCAACAATATATCTACTATTTTTGCATAAAGTCAAACACTACTACTTCCTGATTAAAATCTGCAGTTCTTTTTATTTGATTAAAAAAATGATTGAACTTAAAAACTATTATATTAACTAAATTTTTTGTGAATTGTTTATAATTATCATAAATATTTTTTATCATTGAGAAAATTGGAAAAAAAGAAAATTCCGTTGTTGTCTGTTTTCAATTATACATCCCAAATTCAAAACAAGAAACTATTTTCCTAACAATTAGGTGAAAAAGAATCCATATTTTTAAACGTTTTAATTTGATTACAATTAAGTACTGTAATTTATTTTAAATATGGATTTTTTTAACTTGTAAAAATATCGACATACCTCTTTTAATGGATGAAAGTATTTTTAAAAAAATTTTTTTATTTGCTCGTTTAATACAAATGTATCAGTAAGAACTTTGCAATCATAAATAATTCAATTTTTCAAGGAGCAGGATCACATAGTCGTTTCTATTGTTAGTTGAAATTGTCTTATTTATAAATAAAAACAGTTCTATAATTTATTCTTTAAAATATGATTGATTTTAATAATATTCTTTATAATTAATTAATAAAGAAATATAAAGAATGTCGGGTTATAAAGTGAAGAGTTTAGAACATTAAAAATCTGGAAAACATAAATAACTATTTGAATCCAAAAAGTTAAGTAAAGTTCTGTACCTCTCTCCTTCGGCCAATGATCCAGAACTCTATATTTGTAACACTTATTTTGTAATGTTTAAATTTTTAAAAAAACAAGCATTAAAATACATAACAAAAAATTAATGATTATTTATCGGAATATTAACTTTATGATTTGAAAATGATTTTTCCGTAAAATTTGTTTATTTCCTTTATTTCCATAAAACTCATTTAACTACTGGTAGTCAAACATTTTCATTATTATAGGTTTTCTTAAATTTTGGTATAGAATATCAAGTAATTGTGGTGCAAATTATTTATAAAACCCAAACATGGAAAGTAATAATTAGGAAAATGAAAATATTTTCAAAAGATTTGGTAGAAATCCAATGTTTTTGTGTATCTTAAATGGCGCTGAGTTTGTAACTATAATTAAAATATTTTGAATACAAATCATATAAAACATGTTATAAAGCGAATAACAGAGACTGAAACAGCAGAACCCGAACTTTGGTTTAGAACAATTGAAGTAAAAATATACATTTATATGACAGCTAAGAATCCTAAACACTATATTATTAAGCTTGATTATGTCTATCACATAATAATACAATACTTAGTATGATCAAAAATCAATTACTCTAATGTTAAGTAAGCGAAGTAGTTAAAAGTATTTAAAATTTGATATAAAACTAATGAATCTTATTTAAAAGAAAACTTAAGATCAAACATTAAAGTTAAAGTACAAAACTTGACTACTTTTGAAAAATGATATTTTTATAATGGAAGAGATATATTTCTTTCTCTATGGGTTCAGTTCAGCAATAATGTGCTTAAATAGAGTAGTAATAAATATTTATTAGAAGGAGAAGAGTTGTGTCCAGTTTTAAACAATAATCGGATTGGGGGATTTGTATTTTAATTTAATTAGCTTTTGATAATTAATTGTATTTTTAATATAATTTACAACTTTACAAATAAATTAATATTGATTTCAAAAACTTAAAAACTCGATTTAAAATTATTTTGGTTATTGTTAAAGATTTTTAAGCTAACTAATTTTTTCACTTAAACTAATTTAAATTTTAATTGCAATCAATTAAATTTCAGATCTTATTCATAAAAGATTATTGTTAATAAATTTCATCATAATTATTAAAAAGAAATAAAATTTTGGTGGCAGATGTTTATACAGTGTATGTTAAAGATCCTGAGTCATACTTAAAGTTTTTGCATTTTATCGCATAAAACCTAACAAATTTTTTGACTCAAAGTTAGATTATCTGAAAATGATTGTGGACATATTTCAACTACTTTTGGAATTGAAAAAAGTCTTAAATGTCCATAAATACCATGTAAATGTTTCTTTTATAAATACTATATAATACCTTATTTTATAGATGAGTTAATGGATCGAGCGCTAGACGAATTACAATGAATATGGTTCGAAAAAAATATGCTTAAATGAAAGATCACAGTTTTAACAAATGAATAAAGTGATGTATTCGACATAATAACGGCCTTACATAATCGCATTGAGAATATAATAGAGGATTTGGATAATGAAAATTATTAAAATAGATCCACACTCCTCTTTTTATATTACAAAAATGTAAATTTTATTATTAGTTTATATTTCCAATTATTATAATATATAGTGTTATTTGCGTTATATTCAAATTTTATCTTCCTATAAAAGCTTTATTTTTTTGTTTCTTTTAACGATAATCAATGTTTATTATAAGCATTAATACTTATATTATGGTCAGTTTCCATAATAAAGAAAGGGGAGTATATATAGTCATGTTAGAATGTTTACTTGAAAACTTCCGTACAATACTCTAAACTTTCTCTTAACATGTATGTCAAACATTTCTATTATTTTATTCTGTTCTTGCACATTTCACTGTCAAAAATGGAAGTAAGCTTCTAAAAATATTAATTCATCGTATTAAACATCTGTAGTGAAATATTTGCATGTCTCCAATTAAGCCATTAAAAAACGAGCTATTTTAGCGATAAATTTTCTGACAAATTTATGTTTATCTAGTATGGATGTCCACTATTTCCTTGATTTATTCTTATCTAGTGTCGATTGTTTATTTTTTATATGTCGCTCTAAGTATCTTTAGTGAATTGTTTAAAATATCGGTAAGCAAAAAAAGATTTTCGAGCCATTGTTAACGGAATCATGTTATTTTTTCCCTTAAGGGTATATTTATTTCACTTTTAGAAGATATTTTTGGAAATAATATTAATTTTTTATTATTTTTCGAAGTTAAAAAAAGTTTAAGTCTAGAAGTATGAATCTCTTGTATGTTTAAATACAGTTTCCATTAATATATAAAACTAAAAAATAATTGTTGAATATAACTTTTAATTCCTACCGACTGCTTAAACCAATTAATTTTACTTGGAGTGTGTATATTAGCAAATAATTTTAATTATAAGTTAGTTTTACAGTTTCTAACTTTTGCTTAAAATGAATACTAGATAATACCATTAATAACAAACGTTTAAAATTCTAGAGTTATAGGTTATCGAGGAAACTCTAACAATTTTACAAATTCATAACTGCGTAAAACAATAACTATTACATGAATAATCTTAAAAAAATACTCATTTAGTATTTATTTAGAGAATTCCGACAATTTCAGAATTTAAAAGACTGGATGAAAAGAATATTGTTTCATTTTTTTGTATAATTAAACCGATAATAACTTAACAACCAAATCCATATCTGTAAAAGTCACATAAAAAATCCCTTAATTATGATAAGAAATCGCTTGAAATCCCTTTTAAAGTAAAGATCAAAATCCCTCAACTATAATGAGTGCTGACGGACAAAAATACGGACAGACGGAAAGAATACCCAAATACATATATCTAATATTTGCAGTCAGATAAAAAAAATATATGTGAAATTCCCATGTCCAATTATATTATACCCATACTGCTTAATGAGATGAAAAAAACCGCTTTGAGAAAACATTACACATTACAATTATAGTTTTTTATATCCAATTAAATTAGAATAAAAAAATAGATTTAAAATTAATTATTAATTAACATTTTTAATGACGTAGTACAAAAAGTTCATTGATCTGAATTAAAGCCTGTCTTAATTATAAATCTAGTAAAACAATCAAATTAGATTGTATAATTTAAATTTTTTAAATAGAAAATTGAAATTGTTTGTCAACTATTTAAATTATCATAAAGATCACTAGTTATATTGGAAAAGTAGGTAACAAATTATTATAACAAATACAGAACAAGAATCACTTTCCTATACAAATATTCGTATAAGAATTTGAAGCTGTTTATAAAATCGTTTTCTGTATCTTGTGAAAGCATGTTTAAATTAATATTTTTGAAATTTCCTCAGCATTATTTGTTATTGAGCAAATTGAAACATAAAGAGCTTGAAATCTGAAGAATAATCTAAAAAAATTAGATAGATTAAACAATTTAGATTGTTAAAAATTATAGGAATTGACATGAGCAAGACATTAAATATTATAAATGTAAAATTCAACTTGAAACTTTTCTTGTATTTGTTCTTCGATTTTTTATTTTAATTTTATTCTTATTTTTCTTTTAATTACAGTTGTATTTTGTTTTATATCAAAATTTTAAATTTAGTTAACATTTCATATGACTAATAATTTATTACATAACTATTCGTATTTTTAAATATTTTGCTTATAATCCTCATTAATTTTTTAAAATTAATTAATTTGAAGTTGATTTATATTTATTTCAGCAAACATAACTTAAATTATAACAATGCAACGAAAAATACAACTAGTAGAATACTAAAATGAATTACAAGAATTAGAGCATTTTAATTTTTAAAGTAATTTTGCATTAAACTTAAGATGAATTGTAATCATCTTTCATCAATATCAAACTTGTAATAAATTCTGTATATTTCATTTAAAAACGAAATATTAATTGTTTTTAAAAAGATTACAGATTACAATTTTGTGTAAAAATAACTTAAATTTAAAACTGATAAAGAAATGTGATAGTTTTCAAGTCCTTTCTTAATATTGCTGACAACTTAAATGAAACTTAACGATTTTTAATGTCATTTAATCAACTATAACAATTGCATTAGTAAATCAGTAATGTTTTGTTTTACTATTTTTCTTTTCAATTCTAAGAACTGTAACAATAATTTAGATAGAGGTAATAAATTTGTTTGAATTACTGTGTTGTAATGGATCGGGTTTGAGACTCAATTAACATGTAAATTTAAACATCTTCTGTAATGGCGTACTTTTTGTTATGATTTTAATAATTGCATATATTAAAAAGAGCTTTGGAAGGTTAGTAACAGTAATTAAATGGCCGCTCGATCACTTCTTTCATTCGCTCGCATTATTTTATATTACTTTTATAAAATGTTGTTAATGATTTAACATTTAAAAAACAGCACATGCCACAATATTCCTAGCTCTATTTTATAATAACTCCAATAATTGCAAATGCCACTTAAGTTTTGTGTTATATTTTGTCATTTCTAGCTGAATATTCAACCTTTTAATTTACGTTTTTGAATATATTGCGTCTGTTTATCCATAAAATACCACGAAAATGCGATATGACACTCAAGTAATAACCTAATATTTAGTCATTTTTGCTTAATATTGCCAATATTGACAAGTTTTTAAACAGTTTTAAGGTTTTAAATTACTATTTTACACCAATTAGCAGCAGATGCCACCAAAGTTTTTATCCTGTTTTTACTTTTTACTATTTTTGTAGTTTTATATAATAGATAATTGTAAAATAATTCAAATGATTGATAGAATAAACAAGATAAATAGAGATTGTGGAAAAAATAATTTTTAATTTATAACTGAGAATTTGTTCAAAATAAAAATAAAATTGTTGATAACTTTTACTATTAATAAATATAATAACTTTTATTTTAACCAAAATACAAAGTTTTGAGTAATACTAAATACAATATTCATTAATAGTGGGTGTCTATAACAGCAAACCCTAACCATAATAACATTAATCCACCGATATTTGCTGCATAAGACAGAAATGAATATTGACCTGCCAATTCGTATGTAAACAAGAATATTGGACTCAATTTTGCTATAAACGTTTTAGCAACCTTTCTTTTTAAAATTTAATCTTGAAAAAATATAACATAATTGAATACAACTTCGTTTTTTATGTTAATTAAGAGATTTTAAAAAAATGGGCAAATAAGATGGTCATAACAGCCGCATGTATGGTCAATAATTTTGGGTTTTATATTCAAAATTATTTAATATAATTCTAAGTAAAATGTTAAAATAATTGTAAAAACTATGAAGAGCTTCTATTTAGAGCTGAAGTTAGTTTTTTTATTTTTTCAATTCGAATTGTATTTCGTATCGTTTCGCAAACTAACTTTTTAATTAAGTTTAGATTTGATTAAAATAAATCAAAATAAATTGTTTGTAATAAAATTGTGCTCTACAATAAAAAATTTTGAGAGCGAACAAAATTGTATTTTAGTTAAGTTATAACTTTTATCTGAATGACTTAAAACTTTAACCGAAAATTATTAAAAATGACTATTACTCAAAACTTGCAGTGTTTAAATTAGATTTGAAACAAATAGAAAAATATATTCCAACTTCACACATATCCAAAAACTAATTAATCTTAATAAGAAAACTTAAAAAAGCCCCCACTACAGATGTACTTAAAAATAAACATTGAATTTTTGTAAAATAGTTCAAAGACAGCACTTTCTAACTATATTATATATCAGACGCTCATATTTATTTATTTAGTGATTTTACCTTTATTTGAATTTAAAAGCAAGTCATTTAAGTACTAAACTATTGAATGTGGGTAGTATGTAATAATTCCATTAATTAAGCTTGATATTAATAGAAGATGTGTCGAAAATTTTTGAATTAACTGTTTAAAAAATTAAAAAATAAAAAATTATTTTAAAATAATAAATACTAAAAAAATCATTATCGTGATATTGACCAATTTCTAGATGATGCAGAGCCATTTTAAATTGGAAAGAAGAGAAAAAATATGAATTACAGTTGTTAAATAAAAATTAATATTAAAATTAAACAATTATTTACATTTTATATTATATAGTTATTAAATTCAGTAAAATTTTCAGAACAAACAAAATTACTTTTTAAAAAATGATTGATAACAAAAAACAATAAATTACACATATGTCAATTCCAATAGTTGTTTTTGATCAAGTCAGTTAAAAACCATATTCTTTTGATTTACAATGCAACAAAATTATCAAATATTTTTACAATGGTTAACAGCTTTAAAAATGTACAATACAGCTTAATAGTGTAACCTAATTTTTTAATTGCATTTAATATTAATCTTGAATTTTTATATTAGCAGGTAGTGTTTATTAAAAAAATGAAAAACATTTTTTTGCGCTTATTATATCTATCTGGATTCCCGATTATAATTGACAACGAGTGTAATTGAATTTTATCAAACTTACCACAAAAAAGTACTTCAAGCGATGATATGTTATTAAACTAATTTATTAAATCAGAGATAAATACTATTATATAAATAGAATGTATTAATAATATTTTGTATAAATTATAAATGAAAAGTAAAATGTGACAGGTTATATATTAAAGAATTTAAAAAATTATATTAAACTTTTCAAAACAATCTTTCTTCTAATTTCATTCTATGTTATTAACATAAATCAATTAAATTTTGCTAAAATATTAAATGGTGAGGCAAATTTAGACACTAATATTTGTTTAGAATATATTTTATGGGCCAAATCGAAAATTATTTTTTAGCTCACTTCTTTAGAAAAAGGCGAGCTTATGGATTTAACCATGACTGTCTCTGACTGTCCGTCCGTCCGTCAGTCTGTGTGTACACAGTTTTATATCAGTAAAGGTATATAACCGATTTCTTATATAAATAAACTAATTTTGTCATCCAGGGTGAGAAAACTAACTGGTTGTTTATGTAAGCAATATCCTAAGAAAAGTGAGCTCTCTATGAATGTTTCTTGTTTTGTTCTAATTTTGGGCAAATAATATCACTTAACTTGTACATATGGATATATATTTACTTTAAATACTTGAATTGATCTAATAAAGTTGTAAAAATCCGTAATAGTGGGAACAAGTTATTAAAGTTTTTTATACTTTACTGTATGTTCACTTATTATGCTAAAAAATAAGTACAATTAATTATACAAAATGAACAGTTTCGCATAAAAAAATTGAATAATAAAAGAATTTGACACAAATAATTTTCGTTAAATTTAAATTATTTTTTTTATTCAAATATGAACGACAGACTCATAATTATTTAGTATGTATAAAAATTATTGTTTATTCATTCAAATAAATATTTAATTTTTATTAGATTTACGAGTACATTTCTCTAGACAAATACTATCATTATCAAAGTCAATCATGTATTTTACTGGATATTCTTTTTCGCGACGATTAGAATGTTGAAAGGTTTTAAACAATGCATGGAATGTTTATCGTTTGAAAATTTTGAATTATAACGGTATTTTATTGCCGAACACTTAAGAAGTAATTTTGAATTAACTTGAATTAAAAAGAAGCGCGCAAATAACATTTTTACTTTTTATTGACTTTTCCAATGTTTTTATGTATACCTTGAATTAATTTCAATAAATAATTTCTTAAAAATGGTAAATATGTCTATTCTAATAAAAATTTTGACAATAGGGTAATTTTTTTAAAGATGACCATACAAGTATGGCAATGCTTGCCAAAAAAGTTTTACCCTTAGCGATAAGAAAGACTTTAAACCACTAAATATTTGTATCTAAAGTACAGTTCGGGAATTTACAAAAACAATTGTTTCTTACTAACATAATAAGTTTTTTACATTAACTTAACCGTTAAGATATTTGTGTTACTATTGATGTGTCAATCAGTTATGCTTTGAGATTTCCCAGAGAAAAATTAAGCCAGCACTCATTTCTAAATTTATACTATACCTAAGCAAACAACATTAAGCGATCTGGCAGTAAGTTTCACTGATTTAATATTTAATAAATGAGATAAAAAACTTGCATCGACTGCAGTATTTATTTTAGGGTTGAAGTTTATTTCAAGAGTGAGAGGTCAGAAGTGTATTTCAATTTGTTTGCTTCCACCCGCTCTACACTTGAATTAATTTTTTATAGAAATTAAATCAAGTGGGAGGTGTCACATGTGCTTCACTAGGGTATCGACTATATCACATTCGGACGCTTATGTACTCTTTAAATAACTTTACGTTGCCTGGGAATATTTAACTGTAACTTGATAGCCCTTAGTATAAATAACTTGCACTTAAACTAAATAAATGTCTAATGTTATACATAGATTATTTTTTAAAAACTTTATTAATTTACATTAAAACAAATTAATGTTTTAAAATATTTGTGCCATTATTTATGTTCAATGTTTTTTCAAAATAAACTAATTTCTGCTACTAAAAATAGCTTATACCTCAATTTAATTTATGTAAATGTAATATAACGTTGACTATCAAAAGATAAAGATTCCATCGAAGAACGAATAACAACGATTTCATATCAAGTATAGAATAAGGCTTGTTTTAGAAAAAAGAAAGGAGAAATTTACGAAATTAATAAACCTAACTGCTTTGTTGCGATACTTTTACGAAACATGTAGAAGCAAAACTGTAAACAAGGTTAGTATTTAAAACACTCAACTATCTTTATTCTTTAAGAAAAATAAGAATGACGCTTTGATAAACGCTTCTTAACTATAAAGACTAAACGTATACTGAGGACTGATTGGGTTTGCCACTACCACGAAGATGGTGAAAATACACGTTGTGCAACAGGAAAATTTAATTTCTTCAAATGTGGGTAAAATAAAAAAACAACTTATCAAAGATTATTAATTTTCTTTATTCATTGATATAATAGTTCATATCTAAGACGAAAAACTTAATTTTACTCAATTACTTTCCAACTAAATAAAAAACTTATAAATCCTTAATTTTAAACAAATTTTTAACTATACTAAATTTTATTTTTACTGTGATGATAATACTTAGTTTTATTGCCTTAACAGCTCTCGAACAAGCATGAATTAAGTCAGGTTAGTACATAGCACTAAGAAACATCAATGATCTTATTCAATTCAAATCGATTTTCGGTTGTCTGTTTGTCAGGAATTACCGATGCGTCAACCGATGATATCATGTTAACAATCCATTAGTCTGCAGTCATCACCTCGATGTTCAGAGTTGTTAAATGTTTAGCCAACTCGAATGTTGTTGCTTCGGCAATAACTATATTTTTGACACAAGTTACTGTTGCTCTTTCAAAAGCTTTGCTTTGCTATAAGTAGTGAAACAAATAAGTAGTGGAACTAATCTGTTTATTATCAACATGGCTTTAATTTTTAGAAAGCTATAACGGGTATCTATGCTGTTTACCAAAGTTTATAAATCTTGTTCGAAGTTACGTGAAATGTTAGCTTCCATATTGACAAGATTTGGTAACTTATTTATCATATCTAGAGTGATCTCAATATGTTGAAAGTAATATCACGCCTATTTCCATTGGATTATATACGAAAAATAGATGAAATGGGTGAACCAGCCATTTTTATTGACTAACCTTGTAAATCATAATTTTTAATATATTAGAAACATAAGATTGCAAATACATAAGAAAAATGGACATTTTTTTGATAGTATAATTGCTGTATTATAAACTACTTTTAGTTTAATTGTTCATAAAAATAACTAGTACTCTTAAATTTCAATTTTGTTTATAGTAAATGTTTTGTTTTTTATTAAGGATTAATATTGAATTCCGATTAAGAACTACAGGATATTGTTTTATTTTCATGATATGTTTAAAGGAAAGTAACTCCAAAATCTATAATTACATCATTTTGGTAATTATGTTTTACAAATATTAATATCTAATAAAATATTTAGTTACTGACATTGCATGAATGCATAATTACTTTTATGTTACAAGGATTCTTATACTTTTGGAACACTTTAAAACTGTTAATTTCTTTTTAGAAAGCTGTTTTTATACACATGTAATGATTTTTCTTATCATTAATATTGTTTATAAATTTTATTAATGTTATTATGTTATTAAAACATTTTTTAATAAATATTGAACTTTAAATTAATTTTTTAGCTCACTTTTTTTAGAAAAAGGAGAGCTTATGCATTTGACCATGTCCGTCTGTCCGTCTGTCCGTCTGTACGTTCGCAATCTTATATAAATTAAGATGATTTCCCTATTTCTTTAAATTAATTAAGGAATTTTGACTTTTTCACTTGATTTAACTATTAAAATTTCTACATAAGTAAATCTTAACCTATGAAAAAGTGAGCTCTCTATGAATGTGTCGTTCTTGTTTAAGTATAAAAGCTATTACATAATCACGAAAAAATTTCGTACAGTTTATAAATATTTTAATTTGAATTGTTTACTATAGACGCCAAAACATGTCTGAAATAAAAATTACACTTAAACTTTGGTTAACACAACTGTTTTCGTTTAATATAATTAACCAAACCAACTTTTATGCGAATATTAATTGAATTAAATTTGATCAGAAGTGCGCTTACTTTAATCATTTTAAATTCCAATGCATTAAAATCATGGAAACCTAATTAAAAATGAGTAATTGCAACGAAATCTCACTGATAATTATCGATTCGTACTCCGATGACGATAATAACCACAATATATTAAAATGCTAACGATTGCCAATCGACAAACATGTACGAAGTGCCAGAAACGCCACAAACCACTCCATCATTAATCAGCGTTTTCGATAATAATTCCAGTGACAGCGATGATCACCAAACCGACGAACAACTCGTGTTGTATGAGTTGAACCGAATGCCACATTGAATGCTGCCATTACCACCGCTAACCACGTTAGGCCTCATAACTCTCGATATATGTTCATTGAAATACCATTGGAACTCAATTGCGTACCGCAATCATATCCATTACATTATAAAGACGTATGGGATTCGAAAAATTACGTGAAGATGCCGTACAGCGTACAAAACCAGATTTTATTGTTAGATAACAGTTCCCGAGCTTATGTGTCGAAATGGAAATTAATTGACGACACGTTATGTCGACCAAGAATTATATCGTCGCACGATTTGTTGAAAGCCATCAAAACGTATAATTCAATGACGAATAAATATAATTTTAGTTGTTTGCGAGGTTTGTTAGACGAATACGATGACCATCGATCGATTTACGACCAATTCTTTACCCAATAAATCGAATTGGCGATACGATTGCCGTCGATCGTAACGAAATCGATTAATTTGCGGAAACGTAATGCGAACGCTATATTTCTAAGTCAATACCAAATCGCGTCGCTTTTGGCCAACGCTTTCTTCTGCACATTTCCGAAGCGAAGTCAAACCAGTGGCGAATACAGACAATACCCGTCCATTAATTTTATAAGGTTTTCGACGCATTAACACATTGATTGTTTTTTTGTTGTATTAATCACTCATTTTTTCCTTAATTAAAATATAGTTTATTCGCGAACGAAAATCAATCGGAATATCCATCCGTTAAAATCGAAAAACTAAAATGTATTATGAATTACTTTCGACGTATTCTGAAACAAACGCCAACCGGTGTCGTCAGTTTCGAGCGAAGATGCTTATCAGACGAAGAAGTGCCAAATTGGTCGCAATCCACCAAAACGTTATGCAAACTAAACGTGTCATCGGATGGACTAATAGAACGCGAGGGCGAAGGCATGTCACACGTGGACTTCGCCAACAAGTTTGTTGGCGGCGGTGTTCTTAACACCGGTTGCGTTCAGGAAGAAATCCGTTTCGCCATTTGTCCCGAACTTATTATTTCGCGATTATTTACCGAAAAATTAGACGATAACGAAGTATTAATAGTGAAAGGATGCGAACAGTATAACGATTACGACGGTTATGCCAATAATTTCGTTTGGAAAGGAAATTTTATTGACAATACATTAGTGGACGAGTGGGGAAGACATTACACGACGGTTATCGTTATGGACGCGCTTTACTTCAATAACGACCAAAAGAATATGCAATACGGGATTGAATTCGTTGAACGAGAATTAACGAAAGCTTATTGCGGTTTTAGAGACAAAACTGGATGCGATCGAAACAATAGATGTGCGATCGCTTCTGGCAATTGGGGCTGTGGTGCGTTCAATGGTGATCCACAGCTTAAAGCTATTATTCAATTGATGGCTGCGTCGCAATCGGATAGAGATCTGCTATTGTTTACGTTCAATGATATTGAATTGATGAGGAAATTAAGACATTTTTATAGGTTTTTGGTTGAAAATGAGTTCACTGTTTCGGATATTTATAGAGCTTTAGAGGTTTATGACAAGTATATGACAAATTCAATGATTATACATAAATTAGATGTTATTGATTATATAATTGAGTTTAAACCATTACATTTTTCAAACTAATATTTAATTTATTCCCAAAAACTTTTGTTACAAATAATAATTAAATCTATTTATAATTGAAAAAATATTGTAATTTTTATTTATTATAAGCTTATTTTATTAAAAAAAATGATTTATTATTTTCAAAACTATACAGTATTTCTATTGGAAACAGAGATAAGAATTATTAATTCTGTTAACGCACGTGTAGTCATAGTTGAAGTCCTACGAGGGATCAGATCCTAAAAAATTTCAATTCTTAAGGGTTGGGGGAATTTATAAAACTTATACGATTTAAGCGATAATTTTATTAATCAGGATAAGACATAATAAATGTTATAAGTAATTTTAAACGGCAAACTTTTAGAGTACTAATACACCAAACAGTTGGATCGACACAAAAATCAACACATTTCAACAGTGAAGTGTTCACCGAATGATGTGAACGTAATCAACTTTACACCAGTTAAGACTCAATAGTTACGATTAGTCTTAAAATGCAATGTGGAAAATGTGTGAAGTATTAAAAATATTAAAAATCGGATTAACGATTAAATTAGATTGAAGTGTGAACGATTTGATTATAAATTCTGACATTAGAACGTCGCGCACTGCACTGGAGGTTGATTTGTTAGTTGCATTTAAGCCGATGGGGCAAGTGTTAAGATCTCTGTAGTGTGGGTTTATTCAAAAGATACTCATTTATTATTGCAGTATTTCCAATGCCATGCATTATTTATTTATCAAAAATTTATAACAATTGATTTAATATCCGAAAAATTAAAATTCTAGGTGTGTGCTTAAAAATAGTCAAAGTTGCGAAGAGATTCACTGTATGCCGGCATAGTTTGGAGCAAAATAACACAACTCATTGTATGCAGAAGAATATTCGCACTTCTGATCAGTTTTGTGGTGGTGTATGATATCGTCCAATTTAGTTCACGAACGTATGCATATGCTTAACCAATCGCATACATTGCCGCTTTAGTAGCAATATTGTAATCGAAAAAAGAGTTTTGCTCCATAACTGGAATTCTAAGATAGGCTCTGTTCAAGTGTTTATTTCATGAAAGAAAAAAAATTTCTTTCTCATTCAAAGGTTTTAAAAATATTTGCGGTTAAGTTTTATTTTCTTATTTAAGGGATAATAACCCAAAAATATATATCAAATTGAAAGATAATAATATTGGATTTGTATGCAATATAACAATAATTGTTTGCTAAACAACTTTCATCGCTATAATGAATTCAAGCGGTTACTTTTGCTAACAATTAACCAGAAATTTAGACATCCCTTTACTAATGTTAAACTCCTTTTTAATCGACAATATTTTCGGTTCATTAAATAACTATCTTTAAACTAAATGGTCATTTCGTCATAATTTATATTTTTTTTGTCAAACTATATTTTTAAGGCGCATTCAGTTAAGAAAAAGTGCGAAAACAAAGTTGTTATAAATTGTAAATATTGTTCTGATTTTCGATAAGTTTTCGCATTAAACTTAAAATATGTAATTTTGACTTTTTTAGCCGGTTTACAATTCTACACAAATCAATAACCAATCATATGACTACATTTGAATGCGCTGACATATTTCACAATTTTTTATTAAAATAACCAAAACATTCGATTAAATTATTTTAAAGTTATTTCGATAAAACAATGAAAAAAATTTCAACATTTAAGCTTATAATTAATATCTGTATTACAAATTTTGAAAAACAAACTCAAAAGTTATTAAAAAAACATAAATTGTGTAATATACAGATAATCAATTTCATTTTTTCGGCAATCGTGAAGCGAGATCCTTAGCAAAATGTTGGCAATTATACTCAAACAGACTATAATGATGTGATGCTTTTGCTAAACCGTCCAATTTATTTATCGTTATTTCTTTAATAGGTCCAGTTTCTTCAATATGCTTAACTACACTATAATAACCCCAACGTTTATAAACAATGTCATCGTTTTTAAAATCTATCGTATAAGTGGCTGTTTGTTGCCTTGGAGT